>QDEB01106648.1:0-17267 GCA_004193795.1 Asbolus verrucosus | reverse complement strand
ATGTAAAATACTACATTTAACTAAAAAAAGTACTTGGTGAAAATTTCTAAAACTACGAACATAGAGGAATATATATATATATATATATATATATATATATATAAGTATATTTCTCTATGCTACTAATCATCTTATAATTGAATGTTATAACGGTTGTCAAATTTTCTAAGGCTGAGATACAGAGTCCCCCGTCGATATGCAGTTACAGTACTTTAAGACAGGCGTTAGGTATATTTCACTTTCTCCGATAAGATTTCTCAAAAACTAATTGAAATATTGTTTTGGGACTTTCTTTATTTTAACCTGTAAACTTGTATTTAGGTCCCCTCCTAGACGCGTAAAATAATATTTACAAATAAATTTAAACTAATGCGAACAATTAGGCCTCAAAATTTTACTCATATTTTTTACCCATATCTACCGAAATAATAGAAGAATAGATTTGAAATTCGGAAATTGCTTAAATATAAGTATATAGATTGGAGCCAAAAAAAAAAACGGGGACAATATTTTCAATAGTTTTTAAGAAATCTTGTCGGAGAAAGTGACATGCAATGTTTATCTTAAAACACTGTAACTGCATGGCGGTCGGGTACTCTATATCTCAGCCATAAGGGACATACATTATGGTTATACAGTTTTGTAATTTGTTTTTTTTTCAGTAAGTACTGGATTATTTAAAACATTAAAATATTTATTACAGCTAGTGGGAAAACCGCATAAACTTATCCACAGAACGTTTCTAAATGTTAATCAAAAGAAATCGTTGAATTTGTGTCTCTAGAAATAAACGACAGTTTATCTTGAATACCTGTAACTAATTTGTATACACGCACATATTTTATACGTAATGATGTTTACATGCGAAATTTCATCAAAAGTAATTTGTAATTAAAACAAAAATCTTCTCACACTGAATCTTCTATATCATTTAATTTCGAATTTCGGTTAATGTGGAAGATGACGCGAACGTTTTTAAACACGCAACATTTTGTTGAATTTTGTTTTCATCCTAACATGATGGTAATGTAGGTATGTACTGATGCGACCTTAAAAATTGGAGCTGTAAGCTCGAAAATGTTCGCACTATGTGAATCAGGGTCTTCGTACCTTTCCACCACCTAATTAATTGAATACCCTTTATCAATAAGAATGTTGTTTGCCATCTGCCGCACTAAGAAATGAATTATGCTCACTCTAATAACAAAAATAAATACTACAATTCCTCTAAATACCTGTGGAACAGAGTTCTCAAGACTTGCTTATCACTTCAGTTTTAGCAGAGATTAAGTGGTGTTATGAGTTTGCAGCGCTGACGACGATGACGATGAGGTGATATATTTTTTTTAAACTATGATTTAAAAATGAAAATGATCTAAAATTTTTGCCTCTAAAATACAATGCTTTTTTCCACGACAGATATTGTAAATATTTAGATAAAGGTGTAAGGTTATCTCAAATAATTTTGTTTTAAAAAATAAATTAATTAATCCAAAATTGCTGAACATTAAAAACTAAAGAAAATAGAAGAAATTTTGATTGCTATAATTTTATTGTTGTGCGTGTAAGATTCGTTTGGAAATATTAATTCTTCATTAAAATTTTATTCTTAAGACATTTTACTATGGTATAAAACAGCAAGTTGCATGCCATTTATTTTTGATTCAAATTCATTAAAAAGAGAATTCCGAATGCGGTCCCACTTTTTTCTTTTAATTTTCATCCGTTAGAAGAAGTTGAAATCGAATGCTGGTTAAAATACGGATTTTTCTTGTATTTAATTTTTAAACAATCTCATTTTTTTAAATACTGCATTTGATAAAAATTTATTTTAGCAGAGTTCTTTGCAGTACACAGTAATGAAATTCATTCATGAGTGGTGAGTATTGAACAGAACCGTTTCGTTCTGATTTCCCCTACGTATTGTAAAATTACCCCACGCAAAGTTGCAACGCCAGCTGACATTGCGTCTATAAAAATTAACTCAAGTCAGTAAAAATTGAGCGTGTCTCTTCTTTCACTACAAGACGATCTTTTTTCTTGTTTTTTAGAATTATTTTGGGGATTTTGCAGTATTTATTCTTCGCATCAATATCAACAATTGCGATTTTTTGGAAAATAATAAAAATGCATCAAGTGAATATAATACTCCTTAACTAATCAATAATCCAATAATTACCCATTTATTCTGCCTCCCCAATTACCCACCTGAAAATTACGTAATTATCTAACACTTTTTAACGAGTTACCAAATAACTCGTTAATCGTTGATAATCGGCCAGCACTCGTGTAAATCCGACACTGATATTAAAATGGAGTCTAGTTTACAAGCAGAACGATTTGTAGTCGTTGTGACGGTGCGTTGCGAGCTGAGGTCTCTTTATCTCCCGTTTTTCTGCGGAACCTAAGGGAAGAGTGTCTAGAAGAAGACAGCAAAGTGCAATTTAAGCCGAGCCGGTCGAGTTGAAGGTAAAATTTTTGACATTTATCTAATTTCGATGCCTGTTTTCGTGTAAAACGACGGCCAACGTCGATCTCTGCAATGGCATACATGTTTGCTGCGATGTGCGCTTGCGCAGTCGAGGCTTTTTTTGCGGGAATGTAACTGGACTTGGGGTGCAAAATTTTTGTAACTTTATTTCAAGATTTGCAAACAGTTAAAGCCGGTGCCACGGTGGATGTTTGACGTAATTTCGAAACGGTGCTTGTTTATTTGAAGTTTGTTTGTTTTCTTAACAATAATTACACGTCGTAAATTCCTGTTTTCACAAACAATGCCTACTTAATTCAAAATAAGCGTTTCAGGATTTAAGAGGAAATTGCCGGTTTCGAAAAAGATTCTTTTTCTTATCTAAAATAATCAACAATCTTGACGTTTATTGTACGTTACATCAACGTTGCGGCAGTAAATTAAAAAGCAAACTACCCATTACATTTTTTAAATCGGTAATAATTTTTTAATTGCAATATTTAGTTTATTCGACTAATATTTTTTTCAACCGGTGTCTATGAGTGTGTAGAAGTTATTGGGAACCTTGTTTTTTTTTTTTCTCAAAATATTACCTTTGTTGTTAATCTTCGTTTATTTATAATAAAGTATAGTAAAGGAAACACTGTCAAAAATGTTGTTTACATGGGATGCTTCTAATTATTTTCGTTGAACAAAACCAGTTTATCTCATTTTTTCGGTTTATTTATTATGCTGAGATAAAAAATAAAATTTGGCACAGTGACTTGTACTTACTTCTGGTTTCACCGGAAATTACACCAACTTCCTTATTTTAAATGCTGCACCCTGCATATCATTCACGTATTTATAGTTTTATGAGTTATCCAAAATATGTTCTCTCCCTTGACATGATAAAGCATCCACATTGTACACCAAGCACTGTTGGATGTCTGAAAAAAATATACATAGTACATTAATACCGCGAACACTTACAGAAATTATAAATAATCAAATAGATTATTGATCTAAATTTTAGTAAATTAAAAATAGAAATTTCCAAACATTTGTATTTAATATATTGCGAGTAATCCATATTATTATGACTGTTGTAATAATAAAGTATAATACCATAGATATTAATTAAATGCGCAGATCAGCATTTTAGATAAATCACATTTTGATTAAATATAGTTATAATAAATTATTATTGATTCTTGTGAAAAGATTTTCAAAAGATGTTTTATTTGAGCATCGAATTAGTTTCAGTTGTTTAAGATGAAAATTAACTGATTTATTTTCGCGTTAATATATCTTTTGTAATAATTTCAAAATTGTTGTTTTTGCCGGGAATCTGATAGTAGCATAAGATTGAATCACAAAGTTTCTAGGAAGCAGTAAATTGTGAAGTTCATGAAACCTGGATCATTATCATTTTTTTTGAAAAATTGTGTAAGCATTGGGGTAGTTGTTGATTATTTATTACCAAAAAAAATTAAGGTCTTGACATTTTTACCCTTTAGTATTGTTTACTGAAATCATGTCTTTTTGCGACTAAGTATATCAACAAATTCTTTGAATTATTTGAATATATCTGAACCGATTTTATCTTTACTGTTAAATAATACGATTTTCAGTTATTATTTGTTGTGTTTTGAAATTTATAAATCAATGTAGTAATTTTTAAATAATATTTCAATAATACTTCAAGAGAAATCCTGCAAAATCTGAATCTGGTCAGGAATTTTTTTTTTTTTTTTTGATGTGTATTTGAATCATGAAATACTTACAAGGTTGAACTCAATTTTAAAATGAAGCTTTTCTTTTTGATAGCAAATTGTAGATTATGGGCGATGATTATTAACATCTATGTACTTTGCAGGGAATCGCTTCGTTATACCACAAATCTGTTTTGATTTTATTAGATCTCATCAGTTTTAAAATGAAGTGAAAATTACTAAAAATTATCCGCTTGGTTCTGGTTATTTCACTGTTTATTATACTTATTAATCATGAAATTTCAAATAAATCAGAAAAAACTTCACAAGTCAGAGAATTTTAGTAGTCCGAATTGTGGCAACTGTTTCCTTTTTTTTTGTTTTAGATTTAGATCTAGATTTAGAAATATATAGGGTGATTCATAAAGTTTGAGTGGGTTAGGTCCAGAATAAAAAAAAAAAAACGTTTATTAAGTTTATGCACCATGGGCAATTTCGTTAAATAACAAGCAAGGCCTCTACTGTATTCCATACATGAAGGGTGCCATTATTATTTCAAACGAAAGAGGAAATTGCGTTTGTGAAGAACTTTTTTAAATAAATATCTTAACTATGGTCTGAAGAAAGCTACGTGTTAGGAAAGTTCTGGAAAATTTTTTATTACTCATGTTATCTTTTTCCCCCGGGTTTCACATTTTTCATCGAAGATGAACATACAGATATCAAACAAGATGTTAATAAATAAGGGTTTTTACACTGAGATGTGCTATTAAATCTTTATGTAGGGAAGGTAGGATTTTAATGCTGAGAATTCTACGATCAAAAAGAAAATACGTTATTATATTTCTACTAGATTTTTTTGCGCGTAGTGCTTATTATTCTCGTGAAAAAAAGCAGAAAATCGTATTTAAATCTAATTAATTGTTGCAGGGAAATTGTAATTAATTTATGAAAACCGTAAGTTCTAATCCATACTAATTACATTAATTATGTTAATAAGTATACGTATTCAGCTTACACATAATTATATTCCAAAAAATTTAAAACCAAGAACCAATTTTGTTATCAGCGTTTCTCATATTTGTATCTGTATATTAAAATAGATTCAAATTTGGATATTTGTAATTGGTATGCATCAATAATAGTGGCTGTTAATTAAATTTGCTTAAAACATGCATTCATTAATAAAACACTGACATTGGACATAAGTTAAAAAAACATGTTTTTTTTATAAATTCCATTTATTGTAGACAAATTAAATTACTTGCCCGAGTTCACTTGGATTCATAAAAAGGAGGTCAAAGAGTCACGAAGATTTAAATGTCACATTATATAGTGACTGCACTGCAAATTTTAAATTACCTATTATTGTACTGGTTGATTTGAAAATTTATGCTCCTATTATGTAAATTTTTCCATTTTTTTAATTTCTCTTTTTTAATTCCTTATCAATTAAAATGGCAAATACCAGGTAGGAAAAAGAAATTGCTTACGAAATGCAAACAGCTTAGATTTTCAAGCGTATATATGAATTAAGATAATTTTTATTTGATGTCACAAATTCACTTTTAGTGTTACGTCATCAAAAAAGTTTTACATGGCGTTTGCGATAACGATAATTTATTGTAGATTTAGATATACACTTATGTTGTGGTATAAATTTCAAACAGAAAGATTTTTAAGAGGTAAAAATAATGTTACGTTGTCTTATTTTTATTTATTTATTTATTTATTTATTTTTTTGATGACTTGCTATTATGAACTTCTTGCCTTTATCCCAATTCATTAAATTAATTATGAAAATTATCATTTATAATACAACGAGTGAATGAACATTATTGATTATTTTTCTGTTTCATTTTGACGAGTGGTGTTTTGAGTTTTATAATAACGAGTCGTAGTGAAGGACAAAAATTACTAAAACACCAAGTTCCATTTCAGTGACAATTTCATGAAAACAAAAAGGAATGTTATGTTGACAGGACCAGCCAAAGTATTAATAACTGTTACTATTGCAGTATGTGATATTAGCGTTGTAGGAATGTTTTGATTGGGTAGAATTTGAAAAATTGTCTGATTTCATTGGTTCAGTGTTAATATATCGTGATTGTTACTATAAACTTTTTACTTTTTTGAAAAATATATACATGAGAAGTTCTGGAGAAATAACTTCGGCAATTTTTGTTTCTGTCTTAATACGAATTTATTTAGAATTCACTTTATTAAGAAATCATAAAGGAACAGCCGGAGAAGTGTCAAATTTTAATTTAATTAACATTTGTTGGATAGTTTGTTTTTAATTTTTTTTCTTAAGCAATCAATAAAAATAAAGAAATCAGAAAGAAAATAATATATTTGCATTTTTTATTAATGTAGTCTCTTAACCATTAGTTAGTGATTTGTTGACAGACATTTGATAGAATTTTTAGAATACGGTAATTATAGGAAGAGAAACGTTAAATAATAGGAGTAATAAATATTTTTAAAATCTTATCCCTTCATTTTATTTGTATTAATTTCCGTATCTCTTACAAGGTGATTCTATTTGTCATTATAATCATGTTCCGATGGTATCTCGATTTTCGCCAACACCTGTATCTTTTTTTGACTCTTGGCAAGTGAAAGTAAGTAATATCAAAGTATTTTTTTAAATTATTTCTTTATCCGGAAAGTTAATTATTCTGAGCGGAAGTTTAACAATTTTATCTTGATATGTCAATACATAAAAATCTTTCAAAAATTTTAGACAATACATATCTAATACCATTCTAAGAATCGTTTGGTCAAAAAATTTAGAAGAAGTAGACCAATTTTTATGAACATTTATATTAATTTTAATATTGGTGTTGTCATTCATTTTCATATCGAACGAGTGGATCATATTTTAATAATATCCAACAAAAATCTTGTTTAAATAATGAAACATCATGACTTTTATTATTGTTAGGTGACCTCAAATGAACTGATTTTTTAAATTCTTGTTTTCAATTCATTTTAAAAAAGTGTGCTCTTGATTTTTCCGATTAAATACAAATTTAAAATTTTTGTTACCTGTGATTTGTGAGTAGCTTTCTCCAATAATTTGCAGCTGGTTTATAAATATTATTTCAAAATGTAAAATGTTTCTGGGTAGTTATCTCGTTGAATTACCAGCATTTTAGAAAGTTCTCGTTGGTAAAAATTTTGCAGTGTTATAATGATAAAAGTATGATGGACGAAACTGATTTTGATAATGAGATTTTTGGTGACGTAATTTAACGACACCTTTTGTCAATCCATTTGCATTTTCTAACTTGTCAAGTATGCTCACATACATTTTTGTAATACTAGTAAATATTTATAAGCTTATTATTAGAATAGTTTTTTTTTTGTGTAAGCAATAATCTGCGATTTAAGTCTTTCTTTTGGCCTTAATTAAGCAGCATTGCTTGTATTCTTGATTCTTTTAGTTAATACTTTATCTAACATAATTATCGTTACTCCAGTTTTAACTCATAATGACTAGTCGTACTTGAAATTAATACAATCTGCAATTACAGAAAATAAAATTTAATTTATTAATTTATCTGATTTATTAATGCAATACATAATAAATCAGAATCCGAATCGATTAAGAAGTACAAATTAAGTGATGCAAAAAAAAAATTCAAGGAATTTTTTTACGGATTTTATTACAATATAACAGCACAAGAGTAGGTGCAGAGGTAGCCCCAGGCCTTTCTACCGGTACTTCACGAGTTAATAGTGGAATGAAAATTTGTTATGTTGTTGATGATGCATTGTGATCTTCTTAACTTTCGCCGTACAAATTTATTTGTGTCGTGTAAATATTACATTGATGTCGCTTTTAGTTTTTTGATACGCATAAAAAAATTGGCAGTGCGGAACCCAGAGATTCTTCAGTGATGCACAGTCCGCTAAGGAAATTGTTTCACACTGAGTAATCTTATTTTTTTATCATAAGAAACGTTCTTTTGTAACCAATGTGTTTTATTCGTTGATTGTTATTTAGGGAAAAATGTCTTCGACCGGCGTGGTTTTAGAACCACCTTCGAAACCCCATAACCACAAAACCCACATTAAAAATACAAACAACAACACCAATTCGAAAAGGAAATCTAAACATGACCGATCCGGTCGTAAAAGGTCGAAGAGTTTCTCGGGCTGTGGTATGATGATGGACATGAAACCAGTACCTCCGACGAAATTTTTATTAGGTGGTAACATAAACGATCCCTTAAACTTGAACAGTCTACAAGATGAAGAAATCAACCGAGCCATGAACGCAATCACTCCTAAATCATCACCCATACCAACCCCTCCGAGAAGAAAAGGCCAAATCGAAGTGATCATACCACCGAACATAAACGATCCTTTAAACTTAATAGGTTGTGCAGATGATGCTGAATATGAACAACAATTGTATTCACCGTTAAAAAAAGGGAGGAAAAAACGGTTGAAAAAGCGACGAACAATTTCAGCAAATTTAGAGGCTTTAGATGTAGACTTTAGTGGAAATTCTGAAGCGAAAACTCCTGAGACATCTACAGATTCAGCTAAAATACCAGATGAATCCGACTGTTCGAAAACCAGTAAAGATCTCAGTCTCGAATTATCACCAAAGAAAGATAAAGGTAAAAGAAAACTAGAAGATCATGGAACATCATCAGCGAAAAAGTTCAAATATTCGATGGATAAAATCGTCAGTCCTGTAGTGCCACAACCTGGAGCTTGGTTAAAGCGATCTAATACAATAAATAAAAAAAGACACAGACCTAATCGGGCCACCAACGAGGAAATGCCTCAGTTCAAAGAGAAGAATCGGCGGTTTCAGTACGGAAACTATAATAGGTAGCTTGTTTAACTCAACAGAGTTCATTTAATGACAGTATGAATTTTTCTTTTAGGTATTATGGTTATAGGAATCCATCTAGTGAGATCGATCACAGACTTAAAGTTTTTTTCCATCATCGAGATTTGTTCGAGGGGAAAGACATATTAGATATAGGCTGTAATATAGGTCACATAACACTTTCGGTAGCGAGAGATTTCGGTGCTAAAAGTATAACAGGCATAGACATAGATCCGAAATTAATAGCAATAGCAAGAAAAAATGTAAAACATTACGTTAAAAATTCAGATTCGCCGAAACCTAATGAAAATGATGGGGGCGATGTACCAAAAAAGAAAAGTAGTGAGTTTTTCCCTATTTCTATGCCCATATTATATGGACCCATTGACATTCCAGGCTTTAATGACTCGCATTGTGGACGCGATTTCCCTAACAACGTTCACTTTAAAACTGTAATATTTTTAATATGCTCCATAACCGAATGTTTTTAATCGTCTTATTTTTTAGTGCAATTATGTCTTGGACGACGATTCACTTTTGGCTCTGGAACAGCCACAGTTTGACGTAATTTTATGTTTAAGCATTACCAAGTGGATACATCTCAACTGGGGTGATTCGGGCATTAAACAGGCCTTTAGAAGAATGTACGCTCAGTTGAAGCCAGGCGGGAAACTGATTCTGGAACCGCAGAACTGGGCTAGTTACAAGTCGAAAGGAAAGTTGACTGTAAGTAATTGAGACTAATACAAATAATCTCAAATTTCATTCGATTGTGATTACAGGAAACGATTTTCAAGAATTATAATTCGATCGAGTTTTTTCCGGAGAAGTTCACGGAATATCTCCTTTCTTCTGTTGTGGGTTTTGCCAAGAGTGAAATTCTGGGATATCCTCACCATCATTCAAAGGGGTTCCGGAGACCCATTCAGATTTTCACGAAAAGTACAATGTTTCCCAGTGAACGAGTCGAAGCAACACCAAACAACATTACACCAACCAATCCCGTCTATGACGATTCTCTCTATCAAAGGATTATGAAGACTGAAAAATACGAATCTCAGACTCAACCGCAAGTTGAAAAGTCTGAACATATTTATTATACGAATATTTTGAATAGATATTGCGGCAATGCTGATGATAATTTTGAAGCAAATAATTTAATCGCTGAAGATTTAAACAGAGCAAAGGCTGGTGATGAAGAAAAGTTATGTGATAATCAGATTGAACAAGAAAATGATTTGGAAAATGTTTCTGGAGATAATACTTAAGTTACTTCAGTATTTTGATTATTTTTTTCCTACTTCATTTTGTACAAATTGTTGATTTTTTTTTGAAATGTTCGTTTGTTTGGCTTATGTAAATATGTATATGCAAGTATTAAATTTTCTTTAAGACCTATGAGTATTATTTTCCAGTCAGCCTTGGCAAAGCCGTTAAAGAGAAGATTTGCATTGTAGTAATTATATTTTATTTGTTTATTAAATAACGATAATAAAACAAATGCCAAATTATTTATAGTTAACAATAGACTGTTTATTATTAAAATTTTTTGTAGGTAAATATTAGAAGCTACCATGCATTGCTTTTATACTACAGTTAGGTATTTTAGTATAATAAAATCTATAACTATTGGCAGTTTTCAGGTGTATTACATAACTAGATAATTCCATAAATTATCTAATTTAATTTAAATGGTGGTAAATCTTAGTTTTGTATATCCCATCATATTACTTTTTATTAAAGCTTTAAAATGATACAATTAACACTTTCTAACATTGCGATCAGTTTGAGGTATATTATCACTTTGTGTTCTCATTCATTTATCAGTACTATTTGTCATTGAAAAATAAACCATAACAATCTTTACAGTATTGTCTATATTTTATAATAAATTAGACTAATTTATAGATTTAGATGAAGAACTTTCAACTAAAAGCATTGAATTAATCTAAGGAAGTGTGCTATATACACAAAAAGAGGAAAACACCTGATCAAAAAACTTAACTTACATTTATCTATTTTTTTTTCTAAAATTTATTAGAAGTGATCATTTTTCCAAATGACGTCACAGTTCAGGAACTAAAATTAAAGAGATATGTGACGCACGTGTGAAAAAGATCCAATAAAAAGAATCTATGTGCGGAGATATTGAAAATAGTTTTTCTGTGCTCTCTCCGTATAGTACTTTAATATCTTATGTTGAGAACTTCGAAAGAGTTTTCAAAAGACGAGTCTAAATCTGAATCTTCATAATCTTCAAAAGAATGTCTAGCTACCGAAGGCAAGTAGAAAAATGAAGGTTTTTGCTATTCTTCAGTTAATTCCCATAACATAAGAGCAGCATCAGTACCTCCAACTGTCACCACATTTCTGTCATTAAATAAGAATCTGGCACACGCCACCTGTCCACTGTACACTTTTTCTTCATTATATTCTGCTTTAGGACTCAAACAAGGATATCTAAAACGGACAAAATAGCATTATGAACTATGGTTTCATTTAAACATTATACCTGAACAGTCTGATGTAACCATCCGTATCTCCAGAAATCAACAAATCATGAGCTGCTGATCTACTTGCTGTACTTATTATTGCAGTCATGGGGTAGAAACGGTTATTCCATATTCCTGGAAAAAATTATTTCAATAATAGAAGGTAAGTATATGTCAAGTACATACCAGCAACCATGAAACCGACAGTTGAATTCTGAGTGTACCACTTAACGTCTTTCATTGCAATTGGACTCTTTTCAGGTGATAATGATTTCACGTCCCCTGAAAGAAGAGTGTTGTCTTATTTTCATTTATAACTCATGAAAAAACTTACAAAAACACAAATCGTAATCGGCAGTGACTGTTTGCAGGAAATTGCTGTCAGAACTCCAATCCATCTGTATGAGCGGTTGTGAGCCTCTTATCTTGTTTGATTTTTTATAAGAGAATCCATCCCTGCTCACCCTGAACAAATAAATGCTTCCATTCTGCGAGGCGATTGCTATCATATCACCGGCTGAAACAGATTTAATTGTACAAAATTATCATCAAGTTTTTAAAGAATTACTTGGGTTATATCCCACGCAACTTAAAGGCGAACCGCATACTCGTATGGTGTTGATAAGAGTGCCCGTCTCTGTGTTAATAATAATAAGATGACCTTCAGTGCTTCCTGCAGCTAGAGCAACGCCAAACGGGTGGAAACTTAAAGATATACATTCGAAAGCAACCTAAAAATAACAATAGAATCGATTTAGAGAGAGGTAGAGGTATTTACTTGTAAAGTCCAAATAAATTTGTTCTTCCTCCACAGAGCGATGTTTTTGTCGTGACCAGCAGTTGCGAAAACTTCGTCGTCAGGATGTACTGCTAGACCCCATAACTGTCGGCCGTGACCAAAGACAACTTGGTTAAACCTCCTCTGGAGCGATCCTTCAAGAATATTATTTCTTGTTGTACCTACGTAGATGTTACCATCGTTTCTTCCAGGGCGCTGAGGGTATATAGAACGAACACCTCCAGCTGCTTCAGCGAGCTAAGAATTTTATGATGAAAGTCACTAATTTAAATAATTTTGAATGCTACTTACTTTCGTTTCCGTAATCTTTTTATAGTTCTGGAGCGAGTCCCATGCCACGATTTTTCTGTCTTTATCACCACCAGAAAGAAGAGTCCCTTCGGAAAGCATCACTAGGGAACTAACACCTTTGATATGCGCTTCGTATTCCATACGTACAAAATAAGCTCCATCACTATCGACGCTGTAAATTGTGATAAAACCGTCATTATCAGCGGTGATCACGTCACCATCTTGTTCAAATTGGAGAGCAGTTATAAGGGTTCTAGAAGGCTGAAAAATGCTTAATAGTAAAGAATTGTCTGTTATTTTGTGACTTACCGGTTTTATTATATCAGTTCTTTCAAAAAATCCATCTTTGCGTCTGTTCCAGAAAGTTAAGTGACCTTTTCCGTGAGTTATCATAAGATTGTCGTCTAAAGGATGAAATACGGCTCCGGTAAGTTCTTCTTGCAAGGTCTGCAAAACGTTAATATAAAATATAATTTACGTAACATACCATGCAATTTTTCTGCGACGGATACACGCGTTTTATTATTTAGCATATTAAAACACGTAAATGTAATTTCTTAGAAATGATTAGCCTATACCTAGATGAACGGCTGATTTTCATTAATGCAACCCCGTATTTCTTCTCATAATTATTATGACGTTTTAATTGCACTTTTTTTTGATTTTTATCGAGCAAATGTTACCCTTGGTTGGATGTATTAACCTTTCACCTGGTTTGTAGCCATCAAAATCCTTCAAAACGTTCCTAAGAACTTCAATAAATATTCATGAGATTTACGCTTAACCCTGCCAAAAGTTTGATAAGATCGTTATAAAGAGCTGATCTTCGAGAATCGTTTATCTTTGAAGACTACAGAATATGTTGGATTAAATATATAGAAACAAATTATTAAAAATTCTTTATAGACGAGTTCAAGGATTATATCTTTCGTCCACCAAATGTCTGAGTCAGTTCATTATGCAAAAGACAGCACGAACGTACTGTTTATGCAGATTGTATATGAATGAATTAGGCAAAACAGTTGAAAGGTTGTAGAATTTCAACTTACAGCGACTTTTCCTAGAAGATGTCCCCACTGCCATTGCCATACCGATAGAATACTCTCCCTTCCGCCATCAACAGCCAACACATAACTTCCTCCGTTCTTGTAAAATTAACATATTATGTTTTAAATTTTTAGCAAGTTATGAAGTATTACCAGTTGGGAGAAAGCGACTGCTGCGACACCAATCTCAAATTCGCCCATACCAAAAACATAAAGTGTCTGAAGAGTTTCGGTACTCCAGATTCTGATGTGTGCTTGAGTTTTCCTGTTTCTTCCCGCTCTTTGACCAGAGGCTACCATTTCGCGAGAAGGATGTAAATCCATACTGAAAATTTTCAAAATTATTGCAACTCAAACATATTAAGAATCTCACCATTGGATGTCTTCAGTGTGTCCGGTGTAATGCCTTTGCGCCTCTTCGTCTCTGTCGTACATAACCGCGATTGCTGCTACAAAATAAAGAAGTTCCCCTGTTGGAAGTACCCAGAGATTTCTTCGTGAATCTGTGCCGCGATAACCGTAACTAATGTTAGATAAGAAAAACAGCAAACATAGAAACAGTTAGGATACGCCTTTAATCACAGCCGTCCTTTATTTCTACCTAGAGGTTAATTATTTTTAGAAAACAATGAGTCTGCTTAAGGTGTGGTCGTTAAACCTCCATTATGGTGATATTAAAACCGAACCGCCTTTTTCCACTTTCATTTTAAAGAATTGCATTTAAACATGCACTACGTTTTGCATAAATCTCTTTTATCAGTTGAGACTAAGCGTGTTTTTGAACTTAAAGGATACACCCATTCGAGTTGCATTTTTTTCTCGGGGGGAGTATTGTCCATAGGAGGATGATGAATAGGAGGGTAGAAAGTTCTTCTCAATCCTTTAATTGTCACCCGAACCGGTTCTTCTTTCAGTACCTCTAATAAAGTGTAATCTACAAGAAATTTGAAACACCATTTAGAAAAAAATCTAACTTACCATTAGTTCTGACTATCTCGCTTTCTGGTGCGTATAGTGCTCTCGGTCTACTCTTACTTCTGGCTCTTCTTTGTTTGGTAAGATCTTCCACGATTGCTGTTTGTGGTGCTCTTGATCTAGCCCTTCTAACTGGCGATAACATAACACCTCCTACACCACCTCCAACGCTGCCTACTCCCAAATAAAAAGTATCTACATCAGCGAATTCGTTTCGTAACTGTGAAAAGCTGCGCACTTCTTGGCCTGATACTGTATACATTCTTTTAGCACCATTCATTTTTAAGACTTGGCCTAAATCTTCGAGGACTTCCTCGAAAGGTTGAGAGGTTCTAAGATTTAGCAGGACCCTGCACTATAGAAAAGGAAGATTAAGTAGTAATATTTCAAGAAATTTAATTTGCTTTTATTACGTTATCAATAAAGTGGATTATTTTTTTTATTTCTTTCTTTGCACGCAAGAAATGCGTGCTATCGTTCTTTTCAATCTACTTTTATAATAATTTTCACCTTGTATTTGTAATTGCTTATAACTTAGAATAATATTAGTTGTGGAAATTTACCTGAACGGTATGATCCATATTGTTGATTATCCTAATTACCCTTCCGGAGCTAGGTTTAATGGTTCCTCCTCCTGGTGGAGGAGCATCCGTCTCTGCAATAGATGCTTTCCTACTTGTAGCTTTACTCCAGCCCTGTCCACCAGGAGCTGCATACCAAATTCCATTCTTTTTTCCGTAACTGGCAGCCTGGAAATTTAAAAATAGTTAACCTTATGGAATATTCGCGTGATATTTGCTGTATCAGTTATGTTATTGGAAAAATTTGCTTTTGTGGCGTGAAATGAAACCACCAAACACTTTAACGCAAATCAATGATATGGGCAGAAAACACCAAGATGGCTACAAAAAATATCCAGTACAATCACAAGAAAATTTTGAATGTTTATTGAATGATCACAAGAACATTACCATGTTGGGAACAGTCACCACGGCAAATGGCGTGTCTTCATCCAACTCAAAATCATCAAACATTTGTGATAAACAGTACAGAAACTTGTTTAGAATAAAGAAAAAATAAATTAAATTAACACGGCCCTCCGTATATCCGCACAAACTTTCAATGAAGTAACTTATACCGAACACGAAGAAAGAATGAACTAAAGCTTTGACACGAACGATTGTAACTGTGATAAATAATGTATAAACTGATTGTGCTAATGAAGAAATGGAGGGGGTAGCTCAAGGTCAAAAATGAAGGGTCGCTTAAGAGGGGGTTGCATATCGTGACCGACTTTAATTTTATATCGGAAAATGTTTTCGACTTTCAAAGGACCAAGAAACGTATGAAAGCATATTTGCATATAAAGTAGATGAAGTTGTTACGTAGACCACATAAAGTTAATTGACCTCAAATGTGCCCGCAAAAGATTAAATCGCATATTTTGCAAAAAAGCGGAATTTCGTGATGGAGTGTAAATTCCCGGCGCATCCACCATAATTAACACAAACAAATAGTGACTGCTTCTGCTTTAATAACGGTCATTTNNAATTGTATGGCATTGATTTTACATTCTAAAGAATTCATATTCAGAAGGAAACTGTGTAATATATGTACATAAATTACGAAAGTTAAGTACAAGTATCGTGATGCAGAAACACCCCGTAAACATTTTGGGCAAGGTCTTGAAAAATGACAGACTGTATTAAGCTAAACTGAAACAAGGACATTGCAACATGTCATACGGTAATTTGTATGTCTGTACATGGAATGTATCTAGGATAGAAAAATTAAGACAATCTGACTGAGACACACTTTGCATTGGGAAGTTAATGTTAATGAAGCACTATTTAAGAAAATTGTGATGGTAATAAAATCATCCTGTCAACACCACGACTCGTTTGGAAAATTATTCGTTTCAATATTTTTCTTCGTACTGATTTCTTTATTGATTGATGGTGATAAACGAGAAAACTCCAGTATATTTTCTCTTAAAGAAAAGGAAAGTCTGTGGATTAAGTATAATAAATCATGTTCCTTGCGATCTCCTGGCAGATACCTTTATTGGATTCAGGTAGGGGCCAAATCCTGTAATATGTCGATAGATTTTGGGAGAGGTGAATTATGACTCTTATGGACTAAAATGGTATAATGACGAATGACACACAATAATAGAACTAGAAGCAGTAAAATTTTGTGGAAATATATTAGGTACACGTTTTAGTATTAATGTAATACAGCTTTAATTTACATTACATTTATAATAATTTTGTGACAGTTTCATAATAAAAAAAATACATTAAAAAAAAATTAGTTTACTATCATGTCTTTAAAAGGGGTTAAAATTTGTAAAAAATTGGTAAATATCCAACAGTAGTCAACAACACCATTTTTTGAAAAACTCCATTAAGTCAATTAATTTATGACGATTTATTTTATAATTTTCAGTTATGACGTTACCCACGTCATTTGTTTTAAACAGCAATAAACAATGATACATAATTATTTTAGACACATTAATTACACAGGTGTTTGCGGTACACTATTCGTAATATGATGAATATTAAAAAGAAAAAGTCGATTAAATTACCTAAGAATGGATATTTTTTCTGCTAAAATATTGCCAAACGAAGAAATAATTAGAAACA
>QDEB01106645.1:2623-14601 GCA_004193795.1 Asbolus verrucosus | reverse complement strand
CGTGAAAGACGAAAGTTGGGCGAAATCGCTGGGGCAATGGCAGATGGAAGCTCCGACAATTGCAGCTTGCGAACTTCCTTTAAACACCGTCTTCGTGGCCGAGTGCACCTCCGGTGCATTCCCGTCCGTGGTGGAAGCAAAAGTGGTCCCCGAGGACGGCTCAGACATAAATAACTGGAGCTTTAGAAAGGCACGTAGCATTTGAACAGTGACTGTTAGCAATCCAGAGAAGCACTCCGAACAGACAGATTTCCATCAGTCTGCTGCACAACACGAACAATAACAACAATTACCTGCATTGTGTGGGACACAAAGCGCCTCAGACGTTCGCAACTTCGGAATTCAGAAGTAATTTCAATTGCTGTTTATGCGAGCGGGCAGAAGTCGTTTCCTTGGCGACAGTCCGGCCCTGGGCATCGGCAATAACCATCGGGGATGATAAGGCCGCCATTATCCAGTTTCTAACGAATTTCGGACAAAACTCGCACCGAAAGTTGTAAGGTGGAGCTCCAGGCTGAAACTTTGACCTTTCAGTGTCCATTAGAACTGCGACTAACTTTGCACACTTGCTCCTCTTCCTGCTGGCTTAGATCTGTGGGAAACTGATCAAATGCTATTTGTGCTGGTTCGGTTTTATGTTCCTCTTCGAACATTTTTCTCGAGACCGTCCTCTAGAAGCGAAATAACGGCTTAAGGGTGGTTTTTCCTGGAAGAATGTGCGAGCAGAGGCGCCGTGATTATATTTTGAATAATAACCGTCTCATTGTCGCTTTATTCGAGATTACCTTCCATTCGCAGTGAGTTATTGCAACTAATTCGCAGAGTGTACTTAATTGCGCGAAATTTTTAATTAAAGCGGTGGGAACACTTTATTTCAACAATTGTTTTTGCGCTTTACATTATTCGTTGAGTTCTCTTTTCGTCCATCCATTGCCCTCCACTTCATCCTTGCTCCGTTAAAATATGCAAGGCATTTATTTTCATATTTTAAAATGAAAAATGATTCAGTGTATGTATAACAATCTAGCAAGAAACCTGCAGAAATTTATTCCGTCGTAAGGGAATTTACATTTATATTATGCCCCCCTAATTATACAGTTAAATACGTTCCTGAAATTGATTAACATGGCCTTTTAAATTGCCGCATACATTAGTTTTAAATTCGAAAAAATGGATTTATCACAACGGACACCAATCGGAATTAAAATTAGATTCATGGTGGATATATACGGCGTGATGTACGAATCAAATATTCATTCGGTATTAAAAATTCTTAAAAAACACAGTTCCTACAAGATTTTAGCGTTTTAGCTTTTTTCGTAATCATCGAGCTTTTCTCCAAAACAAAAACACGTGGTAGATCAGTGAACGTTAAAAAAATATGTTCCGAAATTAAATTTAATTTCCAAATTTATTTTCACATGTGAATAATAAAACGACTGAATGAAACCTAATAAACCAACAGTGATATTTATACAAACGGAAATAATTCAAAATATGGTCATATATGTACATGTAATTCATAAAATTTCAAATGTAAACTGTTTTAATAAATTCTATTATTTTAATTCAAATGCTTATTTCAACATGAAAGGTGCATTTTCATTTCGAATTTTCTCTACGAGGTGCATAAAACACAAATTTGGTGGAAGTTGGCGTAAAAAGCAGCAAATCTGTCTGTTGTAGAGTAACATTTTTGAAGATAGAACTGCATGTATTTTATAATTTAACTGCATGTAATGTAGAAATGGCATTCTAATTAAGCGCACATCAGTTGATAAAATTAGGAGAGAGTATACCGGCGCATCCACCATTTCTCGTTCCTTTGACAAGAAATTGAAACAGTCAGAAGTCAACAGTTTAAACACTTTTCAGTCGCTCAGTCACTATTGAGGGAATAGTTTTTGTTGCGCTGCTTATTGGTCACAGGAATAATGTTACGATAATTGTCCCGGCGCATCCACCATTTCTTGAGTTGTAGAGATTACCCTCCTAAATGGCCTTTTCGCAGTTATATGGCTTTCTCTTGTTACATGTGGCACGTAAAAATGTTTTTTCTCCCAAATCGAATCCGTCCTCAGCGCCGCCGAATCCGAGAAATATTCCTCAAATGTTTTTCTTGGGAATTAAGTTGCAAAACTTGTTTGCGTTGTCAATATGTCGGGATATTTCTAAAAATCAATTTCTAAACACCTCGAACTGAACCGCCGCTTCATAAGGTACACGAGAAAGCTCTCTTGTGAGATAAATAGCTTTGTTGCTCCATATTATCTCCTCGCGTATGTTTTGAGCGCAGATTGCTGGAAACGTCAGATTTCATCTAATGGCGCTCCGAAAATTGCGTTAAAATACACACTTAAACCGCTCCGTCGTCGGCAGCCCCCGCATCGAACGGCGAAACTCGAAAAAGTGTAAAATTGTGCATCGGAGACACATTCGAAGGCGCGGAATTTCGTTTCTTTGTGCCTCCGAGAACAAGCGAGCGAGCGCTGCAAAGTGGGTGGAAACTTTGAATAATTGATCAAAGGCACCGACCAGAAGAGATCGCGACGAATTATTAACAATAAACCCTTTCAGCATTTGTTTATGCCGGATTTCAGTCAATTGTTGGGGGATTTGTATGTAGATGAGTTTCATAACTTGGATCAACCTTTGTTCGAATATTACCGACTTACGCCATAGTACGTTGCTAGTTAAATAGTCCCATTAGCATATTATTGAAACTCGTTTTAATTATGTTCACTCGTGCGTCCTCATTACCACAATTTCTGCCAATATTCCACATTCACGTCAATGAAAAATCGTTATTGACGTTGCATTACAAATTTCGTAACCCAACTTCAGTCGAACATAAAATAACAAAGTTCGTTAAAGTTGAAAGTTGATTCGACACAACTGTATGCAATTATCGAAGTTGACACATGATTAGTGTGTAATGATTGATAAATAACAACCGATGCGCCACTGTTGTTATTGTTTTGTTATTCCTTATCCCATTATTAGAAACCACACATCAGCAAGCAATTAAAGCGGAATTGCTCTCAAATTTATGGCTTCCGCTGACTGTTTTCAAAGAAAATGTTACTTCAGTTTCTGAAAAGATAAATGTTACAGTAAAATTGAAAATGTGGTACATGTCGTCTCACGTTGCGATCATGTTAACCATCCGGGTCTTGAATCGCGAGGACTATTTTCATTACATTTTTTCATTGGGATCGCACATAAACAGGGGCACGACGTCAATTCGCGAATAATGTTGTGATAAAAATGACAATGTTCGGTTCAGTGGTCAAGGGCGTAACGTTATATGGTGCGGAAGAAGGAACAAATCAAATAAAGTTCCTCCGACAAAAGTTAAGATTTGGGAGGCAGACCAAAATTGACGGCAGAATCGACGGAACATCGTCGTTAAAAGACCCGCGGAGTGAATTTGGAATTTTGCGACGGCGACTCTGTATATGCGGCCTGGAAATTTAAACACTCCTAAATCGGGGCGGTTACGCGCCGAAATCGCGTCGTAATGTCGGCTTTTATCTTCAAAGACTCCTCTGATGGGCAATTTAAAAATCAGCGTTCTCCGGGGCGGCGCTTGGGGGTCGAAGCGATGCTATCGGCGGGCGTGTAATTTAAATTGGGTGTGTTATGCATGCGCCGATGTATTTCTAATTCATCGTTTGGAATTTGCAGAATCGCGAGATCGCTTATCTAAATAAGAATAGTAATTGGGGGGCGCACGGTCCAGATTGCGCGATAAGGGCTCGCTTGCGCACGGGGTGGGAAAGGAAACCGCACAGATAAGGGATGACACGACTACATTAGCTCTGCGAAAATTCGATTTAAATTTCTCCTGGGCCCGTGGAAGTCGGAAGAATCCTTGATGCGGTCCCAGTTAGCATTATCTAGCTGCGTGTATGGAGGGTTGTCTAAATTATTATTTTAATTTTGCCGAATTAACGGGGGCGGGTCGGCGTTATGGATTTTCATAGCGCGCGCACCAGGACCGTTATAAAAAACATATAAATATTTTATAATGAGCCATCATCAGCTTCACGACCATAATAAAGTTTATGATATGTTCTGCGGATGTAATCAACTTGTATTATGATGACACTTTTTTATTCGGCCTGGATCTCATCCATTTTTTCTGATTTACTTTATTACCTGCGCCCGTCCCGAAATTTCCATCCATGTATATTTATAAACAACATACGCTGTTATCATTCTCAGATTCGACAGTGAAAAATTCGGAGCGGACGGATTTCGCCCGGAGGAGGGAGTTTAATTTCACTCTCCGGTAAGTAAAACTCCAAACAATGACGAGCTTTCAAAGAGAAACAGCCTAAACCAATTATTTGCCATTGTCGACGGCATTATGTTATAAATGTAGTATAAGCCTGTGAGCGACGTGAAGGATGCCAAGACTTTCGCTTTGAAAACCTCGGCCAATTACGGCCTAAATTAGCCTATTCTTTTTACCAAAAACAAGAGCATTTTTCTAAAACAAATGGAGGGAAAAGTCTTCCATCATTCGGCACGGCTCTGCCCCCGGCACTCTTTCGATGGGACCCTCGGATCGAAATTTAAACATCTTAAGCCTCATAATTGACTAATATTAACATCTCGGAATTGAAAACAATCAACTGCGAGATGGAAGATAAATCAAATATTTTACAACTGTTGGCTAAAAGTACGTCAGGTGAAACAGAAGACGTATTTTCAAACACTCCACCGGAGGAGCGCTCCTCGAGACGAGCCAATGGAAACACTGTCGAAAGACACACTTGCTTCTTAAGCACAAACAAACTCAGCCCACTCGGATTTTAGGCAGTTGGGGATGAGAGTTCNNTTTTTGTTGCAGCGGTACTGCGAATTGTGGTAGATTTTAGAATGTAAACAATAGAACTGTTTATGTAGAGTTTAAACTAAAACTATCATATTACTCTAATAATTAACTCGCACTTTGTATGAAAATAAAACAACAACAAAAACATCTCATTATTCTAAGTATTATTCTTTTTTTTCAACCAATACTTTCAATTAATTTCTCTCAAATATTGCTTTTTATGTCATATGTTGCCATTTGATTCAGATTCCAAAAAATAGTGTTGAAAGTCCCGTTTTATAGTTTTTGCAATTGTCAAATATTTTTAGAGAAAAATAAAATTTAAAACAATGCAAGAACCTTAAAACTTTTAAGAAAAATCAATTTACGACGGCGCATCCACCAAAATTGCAATTTTCAAAAATTAAATGTGGCTTCAAAATCCAAAATAACTGTTGAATTTTCATCAAGGTTGCACCGAATTGAAGCTTTATAAATATTCTTGAAATTCCAGCACATAAATCGACACCAAGTCACCTGCATTCTGAGAAAAATCAATTTGAATAGGCGCATCAACCAAAACTGCAATTTTAGAAATTTAAATGTAAATCTAAAATCCAAAATGACTGTTCGCTCTTTATAAAAACTGAACCAAATTGAAGCTCAGAAAATGATTTACAACTTCAGACATATAAATTCACTCCAAGCTAGCTACTTTTCGGTGGGAAAAAATTAATAAAAATGAAAAACGAAAAGACCCAGTAGGAAAAAGAAATTCAGACGATAAAAAAATTATGGAAATTACCAAAGAAATAGGAAAGCAAAGAATAACAAAAAAAAATAGCAAGCGGAATAAGAAGGAAAAATGTAAAGTTAAAAAGGAATTAGAGTAGGAAAAATATAGAAACAAAGTTTGAAGATACTGATAACGTATGGAACCAAAGTTTTCGGAAAAATATAAACTNNTGTCTTGAACGTCTTTCATTAATCTCAAATTTTTCCGAAATCTTTCTTTCCATACGTTATTAAAATTAAAAAGAAAATTACAAAAAAAAAAAAATAGAAATATGTACAAGATGAAGATATAACCTACGACATTAATTCTGCCAAAATAAAAATATAAATCATTTAAAGAGCGACGCAGTATCAAAAATTGGAAACGCAAAAAAAGATTTAACAAAGAAAAAACATAGCTTACAGATGACCATATAGCAGATATAGCAAGAAGAAATCAAATCGAACAAGGAAAACCTCAAGAGAAAGAAGAGTAAATTTAAAAAAAAACTGCTAAAAATGTGCAGCGACAGCATGTGTTAAATAATAAATTCCCTCCCTGCACATTAAATAAATCAAAATGTTGTCAATTATGGCTCCCCCTCGGCTAGGGATAATTATCTATGCACATCATCAAGTGACAATTAGGGCTTAATGCGACACGTCTAGTGGTGAATGCATTAAGACAAATTAAGTGGTGACATTAGCATTGTGTGAACACGAACAATTATACGTACTCATGTAACTCGTGTAATTACTGTTTGAATTATTAAAAGTTTGAGACGGATGGCGCAATTTGAATACCGGCAGTTAGCAGGAAAACGCTCGTACCAAGTCAAAAAAAATGATCGCTAATATCTCCATCTCTCCAGCGAGCTTTCCGTTCTTATCCACATTCGCGAAAGTGAAGACGACACTAACGGCAGCCTGTAATGACAGCAGATTGCAGCTCGTGCCCCACGGGCGACATCATCCCAGACTCGAAAATGACATGCACTTACTTCGGCACAGCCGAGCTGTTGTGCCTCGACTCTACATGCAAATGCAATCCGCACTCTTGCACTTCGTTTTGGCACTTTTCACCTGACGCATCGTCGTAATTAACCCTACCGCCGTTCCAGATTTTGCGAGATAAGCCGAGCAAATAGCGCTGCAAAAAGTCAATGGAAGAAGCCAAGGACGGCCGCCCGAGGAGGAGCTTTTCTCCCTCTGCACTGTCAGCTGCGAGGTGCATCATTCGTCTTTTTTGACGCCGTTAACCCTTCAATACTGCCGGCTCATTAATCAACTCGTGCTGAGCCGACGCAAGGGCCCGGAACGTTACGTGTTTATAATACATCAGGGCCGGGCCACCGCAAAAATGCCGTCGATTTGGGCGAAAAATGCGATTGCCAAGCCGTCCCGACAAGACAAATTCGTTTTGCAATGCAGATTGCGAAATGATTTTTTCCAGGACTGTTCGCCGGAATCGGAACCGGCGAGTTTGAGTGACGTTGCCGCAGAGCTGCCAACTGCGAACGTCGAAAATGAAAGTCACACTCGAAAACGCCGCCACCGGTTGGTATTCGGCGGCATTATTGCACGAGTGAAATGTCATGTCACGTAGGCAGATTACACCTTGCTGTCGCTGCTGCGACAATTTGGAATTAACAAGCTGTGAGGGTTTTACGTCTTTTTTCAACATCCACTGAATTTCAATACCCTAAGAATTCCTGGCCAGCTCGGAGATTGTCGATGCCGCCTCCCGCACGACTCGACCGATATTTTGTCGATTGAAAAACGTTTAAAATTATCGAGCTGTAGGGGTGGAGCTGTCGGAAAAGCAGAGCTGCAAAGAACAGCGGGAAACAAAGCTATTTGCTACTTAATTATTTAAAAGATGAAAGGTTACGAGAAATCCGGTGGGCGTAATGCTGGTTTTAGTCCGAAACAGTTTGCTGAAATGTCAACATTTGGCGCCATTTCTTATTATCGAGACTATGATCCGGCTCAATAACTCAGCCAAGTGCATCTACCCATAATCCGGGCCTGAATGAATAATCCCCCCCCAAAATCCTGTTTGTTTCAATAAAATATATTCGCCGCAGAGTTCTGTCCGGAGCGGGTTTTATTTAAAATTAACACCGTACAATCCAATAATAGTGAGTTTTATGTGCTCGAAGTGGCATTGCCCGCAGGGTCGCCGAGGGTTGCTGCTGAATATTTAAAGCGTCTCCCTCGAAAACTACCAACATCACAATAAAAATATGCAAACAGATGCGTAAAAGTTTAAGGTTATACGAAAAGCTCGCTGGAATTGATTAAATTTCCGCCACGGTAAATGGGGGTCTTTGGGACACCAATTTTAACTAAATTAAAATGTTTTACAAATTTACGACAGCCTCGTTTCATTCCGCCGGCTTTATTTAGTCGCAGTTTGGAATTTCAGACGAGCTTTTACCGGAATTATTCCGTCGTAATACGCACCGTCGATAGTTTCAATCGCGCCGTAACTGACTTGATGGACGTTAAACAACAAAGAGTGCAGTTTGGCGAATTGCCACTCTTGGTTTGCAGTTTCACAATCCACCGCCAGCATCAGAAGAATTCGAATTTTTGAGCGGACTTAAATCTGGAATCTAGGCTAATCATCACGTTGTGTACGTGCATAACGATATCAGAGCGCATCATTTCAAATTAATGCATAAAAGCGCCTCCAGCACGTTGTACAATGTGCAGGTATTGTACTGGAAGATAGTTGTGTTGCCACCGGCAGTTTGGGAGCTTATTGGAAACTGCAGTCTCTCGCAAGAAAGTCTGCAACTTCATTCATAATTCAACACGACAAGAGGTTCAGTATTCTGCCATTGTTGAACTGAATCGGAGCTTCCTAATAATTTAGTAATATTTTCCAAGCAAAGCTATATCCACTTCTTACATGAAACATATTCGATTATTGGTGCTGCTGGAAGCTCATTGCTCGAAACTTTGTCGTTTAATTTTTAAATTAATTGATTACTCCAGCGACATTTTTTTAATCGTTTGTTATCGATACTGTTGATGCAGATATTTGTCCCGCCAAATGGCAAAAGTGGCACGACGCGACATTTGAAGAGAATTTCGGTGGGAGCGGAGTGAGAGAAACGAAACGGCCCTTGAAATTATTTAGCCAGCGGGGCATAAATTTGCTTTTATCATTTCGACGGCACATTTAGCGGTGTTTTCCTTGCGAAATATTTTATTTATGTTTTTCGCGAGGAGCGGTAGGAGAAAGACATGTGACATGAATGGCGAGACACGCACTTTTTATCGTGATAGATGATGGGTGCCGAAATGGGTTACTTTATGTTGACTATGCAAAGCTTCACGGATCATCAATATCGGAGATAAGTATGCATGCTAGAAAAATCTGTCTCCTACCTGTCAATATCGTTACGCTATTTGCCCCCACTTAAGGAGCGAGCTCTCCGAGGATAAATATTTTTCGGAGCAAGTATCGTGTCACACAGAGTGCGTTTTTCTCCAAATTGAACCAAATCGGGAAATTGAAGCGTCTGCTCCTTCGCGTCCTTTGTACACAACTCCGTTAGGGCCGGCATTCTCGTCGAATTTGAGTTGATTAAAGTTCTAAAGAAAGCGCCCGACTTCCATTTCGGCCAGGTCGGATTAAACGTGTACAGAGAGCTGCGAACAAAAATACAACAACTACACCTAATTTTCCGCTCAATTTTAACGGAATCCTTTTTAATCTGGAAGCTTTCCGTTCAAATGTCGGGTTTTCCGTGAAAGCCGGTTTTAACCTGTGCGTAAATTAGTACAGAAAGCTTTTTAGATGGCTTTTAAGTCTTGTTAAACATTCATACCGCCTGGTTTGGAAACTGTTTACGCATATTTTACAGTTAATGGTTTCGGATTTTCACTTAAGTGTGGCATAATTAAGTTATTACTGAATTAAATTTTATTTCACAAACTTCGTGCCTTTCCGCCACGCCGCTTCTCCTCGTATTTTCCAACTGCGTCGAAAATCGGTTACCGCAAACGGTATTATATACGTCCAATTAAGCGCTTAAAATTAACGTTGATATTAGGTAACTTGTTACCGTTCAAACAACGTTTTTTAGCCTCGCGTGCACGAGCTCGTGATTCGCATTTTAATTTATTCACGCAAATGTAAAGACGAATGCGATGTTGATGGCGCTAGTTCGAACGAGTTCGTCGTTTGAGCCGGAACGAGTTTTAAAATTTGTCATTAAATATGCATGCGGTGTGAAAGTCGCCCATTTAAAATTGCGTGGGCGTCGTACGTAAAATTTTAGATTATTTACATCGAGCAGTAAACAGGTGCAACAGGTGTACATCCGCAGGCCGCCTTCTCAAGACGGCGCATGTTTGCAAAAAATATTTCTGGAATCAGCGCGAATTTTCCGAACAATTTTCCAGGATTGGTGAACTTTAAAAACCGAATTCAAGTTTGTATGAGTAAAGTTTTCCACTTTTCTCCCTATGAACTAAATCGCATATTTAAAATAAGATTACCGTCTCCGGGGGTTCGACAGTCGGCGGATTATTATTACTAGTCTGTTTTAATTAATCGTCGCGAGAAAATAGGTAAGTAATACAAAGGGAGGAATATTGTTGTTTATGCGGATTACTCCGGGATGGTGTAAACACGCTGCAACTTTAATGAGGTGCAGTATATTTAGATTGCTTTCCGGTTCATAACCGGAAAGCCCGGAGACTTGAGAAACGCCGTAGCGCTTTGATACACAACACTGTTCACGTTCTTTGTGTAAAACTAGCATGAATTTTTAATTTTTTCTCTAGTTTAAATTTACCTTTGCTCTAGAAAAGCGTCATGACTGCACAATTTATCCTACTTTAATACCTCTGGAGAGGGTTTACCGAATCCCCAGATCCGACTTTCCGAATGCTCAGTATTGCTGAAAAAATGAAATAAGAGCAACGGGTTATAAATGCGAAAATGCTCGTATTTCTGATAATTGATGACGACAACAAGAGTAATTTGTTTCGTGGATGGTTATGTCCGAGTTATCAATTGAGTGTTCGTAAGTGCGGGCCATTTAGGAGGATTGCAGTTAAAGGCCTTCTGCGGAATACATTTTGATAAAGATAAAGCATGTTTATAGGTCATAAAGCCCGGATGGAAGGTTCTTTTGTTCCTGTCCTGAATGGCAGCAGCACCTTACATTGTCGCTCTCCCTTTACGACGACGATGTGAAATCCGGAGACTGTTATCTGGAAACAAATTAATATAAATTAGCTTGATCGGCTGCATATTTTCGTTCAATTTAAAGATGTAAACATAATGAAAATCGTGCTGCATTAGGGCCCCGGGAAAATTCCTGCAAGATTCCAGTTCATCAATCTCGATATTACGCTTGGAAGTAAAGTCATATATCAAATTAGGACCTATCAGCAATAAATCTCGAACGTACGATAATATCTAAAACAATAAATTCAGAAAGTTATAAATCTAATCTCGGAAGAGAAGCAAAAAACGTCGGCTTCGCCGGCTCCCAGATTAGGGCCGGGTTAATTTCTTAGCCGGCGGATTTTTCCATGTATCGCTTTAAAGGTAAACAAAAAGTTCCGGAATCGGCGAAGAAAATCGGCCGCGTATTTGCGCCGTCAGAATTCGTTCGGAATGAGTTCTTTGTTGACTTTGCATGGTTTTCGCAGAGCAAACGGAGTCTAGACTGAATTGATACGAACCGGAATGTAAATCTGTTAAATTAGCAAACAAGACAAATAGACATGGCGCCTGATTCATCTGGAAGCCGCGCGATTGTTTCCGTCCGGAATTGATTGACGTTGCCGGATCGGGTGCCGAAATAAAGTTCATAATTAATTTCCGAGCAACTTCAATTTAATATATTTGTCGGGATATCCGGCATATTTGCGGCCCATTCTAACATCTCGCGGGTTATTAATGCGAGTTTTCCTCCTTCGTTTTCGATCTTCCCCGCGAACAAACACCGCCGCCGTTAAGCCCCGACCCCACCGGCGCGACTAGTCGACCTGAAAACTCCGCGCCGTCACGGACAACGTCGCTTTAAGGTAAAGACAGGTCACGCTCAATTAGCGAATTTTACACTGTTGCCGACAGATTTTAACTGAAACAGCGCTTCATCCTTCGCTCGTCAATAAACGAGAAGTCGCAGGCACGTCCCGATCCCAAGGGGACTTGAACGCTATTACGTACGCTCAGAAGAACAAACTCAAACTCGCGGCTTGACGCATCCACCAGAATTTCAGTTTTTATATTTCTCTTATCAAGAACCTAACCTAACCTAACCTAACCTAACCTGTTTCATGTCTCATATATGGCACTGCTTTGTGGCTCTTAATTTGTTTAATGAATATTTCATTATTTCACTTCCAT
>QDEB01106641.1:5683-24160 GCA_004193795.1 Asbolus verrucosus | reverse complement strand
TGTTCAACACCAGATAACTGTAGCACCGTGTCTTAAATTAGCCTTAATTAATTTCAAAGTGTTAAAATAACCACAACTACATTGGAAATATTGTTTTTAAGGATTGATAAAATCCATTTTATATCACAATCAAAATTTCGCGTTTTAAAGGTCATTCGCTGGTGTAAGTCAAGAAGATTCATTAACGAAAAACATCCGTACAGCAACAATAAGATGGCGCAATAATATTAATTATTACATTTTTTGAATGCCTTTAAAACAATAGTGTGAGAAATGTTTCAAAACTTATTTAATTATTAAAAACTTCATAGTAAATGAATAGGGGAATTATCGTTTCTCGTTTCCACCTTTCTTGAAATTGATACATTTGCCTGCATTATATTTATTGATCAGCAATTACCTGTGTTTGTAACTTTTTTCTTGCTTGTTTCATCAATACAGACCACACATAATAAGATTGTGATTGTTACTGTCTAACCCATGTGACTCCATGGTTATAGTATGCGCATGTTGTTTTTGAAATTTCACAATTTATTTTTAAGCTGTAAATTTTTATAAATCAATAACCAATATGTTCTAGAAGACTTTCTTTTCATAATAAACAAAATAATCCAAGGTTGTGATGATATGAATTTGTTGTCAAAAGGATTTAATTTAGCATATATCTGTAACCTTGCCCATTTGCAACCCTGTTGCAATCAGTATTGTAAATGGAGCATTAATTTTGATTTTTTGCTGATAACGTTTATGTGCGTATTTATTATTTAATAATTACTGCCTGTTTATTACTCTTTATCATTAATCCCTGGAAACAGAAGGTTTTTCCGTAATTTCCACAATACAAGACTTGTTTTTGCGACGGAAAAATATCAAAATAAGGCTACGGGCTGAAACGATAATTATAAAATTAAAACGTGATACCGAGTTTTTTCTTCAGATAAATGAAACAAAACCACTTTTATCCTTTATGAATAATAATGATATTACTTTCTACAATTTTAATTTGACTGATAAGTAGAAAATAAAATGCACATGGCACTGATCTTTGGACCTGTTGCTAAAGCGACTTATTGGGTCTGTACATTGTTTATATTTTTGCTTATTTTGTAGTTTATTCGGTTTTAACTGTAACCCCCCTCTGATATCGCAGTGTTGAAGTGCCGTTTATCGTTGTTACTATATAGACTGGCGAAGGTCTGACAAAATTATTTTGGGTTATCTGTAACCGTGATAGTTCCGAGCATTTTACACGAACGGCAAAAATTGACCGCGGATTCGCAACTTGTTATCACTTCAGTATCCTTTCCGCTGTTAGTGGCTGCAGATCACATGGTTCCACGTCTCCTGGTGGGGATGTTTGAGGGACGACCAGTCACCACTTCACCAGTCAAATTCCACTTTCCTACACAAGTGTTACATACACGCGCTAGTAGTTGGAGTGTGACTTGTCCGCCGCGGCCTTGTTTGTTATTGGATTTCGCCGTTGAAATCAATTGCGCATAAGTTCATCCTCAAGACTATCCTCAAAAACGTCCATTTAAAATTTCTTTAAATTGAAGTTCGGGGAAAAGTGATATTACTGTGTTTGGATCCTGATGATTGATAGTACAAATGATCATCGGCGTGTGTAGCATGAAGTGCAGCTACCATTACACGTGGAACCGGGAAATTGTGTTCAATTCACAGAAGCTTGTCAAAAGACGTTGACTGCTGTTAGACAGCCGACAAGTCCTCCTCTGACGCCGCCGCCATTTCTCTCTACTACTGCCATTACTGCATAACAAAACTGTTGACTTTCTGTGTTTGATAGTTGGTGACCTCTGCCAATCAACATAATGGCTGTTTGTTATGGTAGGTTAGCCGCAATCGCCCTGGAAATACATCGTCTTGTTGATCCAAGTCTGGATATCCCAATAAATAAGCATGTTTGTCTGCAACAGCTAATACCGATTACATTATAAATATTAGCGAACCAGTTTTCACAAATATCAAAGGAGTACATTATAAAACCAAACAAAAAATTACTACAAATCATCCACACACTAAAACGTACAACACCTGCTTGCAATACGTAATCATCACATTTGAACTCCAATAAGGTCAAAGACTGCACGAGAAAAAAGGAAAATTGAGAGTAGCAAAGATTCTGTTCGATCTGATTATCACCAAATGATACCTTGACCTTTGCATTATCGATATCTTGATTTACATAAAAAACCAATTATCCAGCCAAAATGTTACATCAGTCGATAGTAAATCAAACATAGAATTTCGGAAAAGGTGTGATTGAGCTGTTAAATTTTGTAATTCAGTGAAAGTTCCAAGAGACAAACACTTTTCAAACGCTTGGCAAATATTGATTTTGTGTGCACATGTCCACAAATTCAGTTGAATGACCCATAATAAATTGCAATGGTCGACTTGAAATTGTATGCCAGACAGTAAACTGTTATTAAATTAATTTCCGGGTACAAAAATGTTGCACCCAGTTATTATACTGCAAGGACAACTTTAAATTGGGTTTTTTGCCCGTTGCACCAAAAATGTAATTGTTTGAAATAAATGCTGCATTCAGAACTGACCTAGATGGGATCGCAGTTTTTGTTTTGTAATTGGTTTTGCTTCAAAAAAAAATCGTATTAGTTACCGTTTTAATTAAGTAAAAAAAGTTTTAATTAATTTGCACCTTGTTAAATATGGGTACGCGACTATAGGTAACTAGGTACTTATTATTCATCTTAAAAGATGCAGTCAATAGGTCAACAGCATGGTATAGTTTGTATTCGTTGCACTTGGGTCAGGTGCACTGAAATTACATCTTCTGAATCAATCTTCACTTTTTTTTGGAAGTATTAAGTGACGTGTGTTGTGTTTTTATCTGAAATATTTTACAATCTTAATTAACCAATTTACTGTTTTACATAATTAGAAATATCAGAAATTGCAGACACAGGTTATAGTCCCCATTAAAAATGTGTATTCATTGTTCTACAAACAAATATATAATTTTAAGTGGCACTAATATGGAATACAGGAAGCAGATTGTTGAAATTTTTCTTTAAATACTGCTGCATCATTATCGTCACTTGTATGTGAGAATCTAAGTGCACAAGTATATCTTTATTCAAGATTTGTACTTCAGTATTTCCAAAAACATGATTGTGTGATTCCGATAGATTTGTTAAATTAAAAAAAAATCATGGAGTTTCTTTGGAAAATATCACATCAATAGTACTCATAGATAATCTTGGGTAGATCTGGCGTCTGATTTTGTTTTTTTAATGCGTCATTGTATAAAACAACCAGCAAATGCATGTTAAGATAATCTGTTCCTGAAGTAAATATCAAAATTAAGCTCAACTACATATTTTTTATCAAATACGAATTGTAGATGTACGGAAAATTTTAAAGTTACCACTATCATAAATATCACTATTTGGATAATGGAGGTATATTACACAGACAATCTTATTTTCTGGAAATCGACACATTTTAATAACTCTTTGACCTTGTTGCTGTTTATACAAAATTTAGGATATGATGATATTTCTTGTCAGATAGGCCGTTTGGTTTATACAGTGCTTCCTTGTAATTTTTCCAATTTATGTTTCTCGAATAAGATAAAAATAAAAGAAAGCAAACAATATCTAAAGAGGCCACAATTTCCTGAAATCGTATGTATAACGAAAATAAATAGCAAGTGTAGGAAAAAAGAGAAAAAAATCGAAAAATTATAGAAAGCACAGCATTTCGATAAAAAAGATTTTAATAGACCTCATAAGAATTGTAAATGTGGTTTTTATTAAAATAACTTATTCAATATAAAAAAAAAGGTTTTACAAGTAACTTGTTCAACGCAGCCAAGATACGCTTACATGAAATATAAATGCCTTGGTGACCTGAACAAACTGTATCCTTATATTAAATAATATGTATCTCGTAAATAATTATAATCAACATGATTTGACAAGCCGTCAAAAATTTTAACACTCACTGCTTCATCCAATGAAAATATTCGAGTTTTTTTGATTAACTAAACCTCACGGACTATAGCTTAGTCAGAAATGTGCCTCGAATATCATAATAGTTTTTCAAGTGAGAGAATCTAGGAATAATTAAATTTCAACCATAATTAAGACAATAATCTAAGTGATTTTGGACAGAGTAGGATAGATTGATGTTTTTAAATAAAAATTGTGTTCAAGTGTTGGCTGCCACTTCTGACTTATCTCATTAAAGAAGTTTGTTCAACTTATTGAGATGTGTCGTTTGATATGACCAGTGCATTTGAGTGCCATGAATTTTCCGTTGTAAATAAAGAACAGTCAGCAAATTTCTTACTGTACCTATTCTCTATGAATCATCTCACTTTTGAGCTGCAATCCACTCGTTTGGATTGAATAGTGAAATAAGATGATCTAATAGCTTTTGGTTATTACGTTAGAATCAATATCGTGAATCGTCATAATCCATATGATAATTTAGTGTCGAGTGGTTTAAAACTTCCTGGAGTTAAAATTGACTGAATTATGCGCATTTAAATTCCGAAAAGATCACAGACAACATTCGAAATATTATGACACGTGGTGGGTCGTTTAAAGTTTACACGAATGAATGCGTAACTGTGTCCTTAATTTTAACATTCGTTTAATTTTAAAATTATAGAAGAACGAACTTTTGTTACTAACCAATTAACTGTAACCCTGTATTTTGGATCCGAGAAATCGATTTAAAGATAATATTTTAGGTTAGAAGACTTGAAATAATGTCGGTAAAAACTGTAACAACCTTAAACTGAAATTACTACTATAGTTTTTAAGAACACAAATTATCCACAAAATAGAAAAAAAAAATTGTTTCGTTTTTAAGTCATGGCTGTTTCCATACTAAAATTCGTGCAGGTGTTTACAGGAAATTAATTTAAAAATTAAAATTGTAAGGTACCTCAAAGAGCTTATTTGCCTGGTGTTTTAATTTTAATTTTTAATCTATCCACTTTGGACGGACATGACATGAGCCTCAAGCCACAGAATTAACAACTGGCAATATATTGTTCCAAATAAGTTTTGTCGAAACGATGTCAAATTGCAATAAAATTTTACACTCTATTTTACAGTTTGTAATGTTCAGTATGTGCCAGATTGTTGGTTTCTGGCGTGAAGACTGCATATAATGGCGGCAGATTAAAAAAAAAAGCTCCACCAAAACAAAATCAAGTTGGGTGCTTACCCCAGAGAATTTTTAGACAGCCTATTCGAGTCGCATCGGTCACAATTACTAATAATTCTTAAATATTCAATCATAGCGATTAATTAATTTTATTATTATAACCTAAATAAAGCTAAATGAAGCAGAGGAAACTTTTTATCTGATCTTCAAGGTTGAGTAATATGATTTTGTTCTGACGAAGCCTTCCATTATCTTTTCTCTCTTTTTTTTTTGAAAAAAACAACGAAAACTAAATTTTCTTTGACAAATAACAGGTGCTAAACCAAGTGGTAAATGCGCTGTAGTGTGTATGGATTAATTTTAATAAATTAATTAATAATAAATAATTAATAGATAATTGATTATTACATTCCGTTTAAATTAAATACTGTGATTTTTCCATTTTGCCATATATATTTTAAAAAAAATACTATTGGCTTAGCCACTCAGAATTCTTAAAAATGTAAAAAAAATTATGTTTTATAAACATATTACTGCATGTTTTGAAATAAAAAAGATCGCTATAAATGTTCCAAATTTCGAAAATGAGTTCATCTTCAGCAGTTAAATTACTCTTTTATTATTACTGTTACCCAACAGTTCAAGAACAAAAATAAATAAAATATAACATGTTGTTATTAAACTATGAGAATAAATAATATAGGTTTATTGTTTAAAAAATAAAACGCATTTATTAATTCGAATGAGGCAGTCGTATCATGACAAGTAAATAAAAGTGGAAAAGTTGGAAATATGGAACATCTAATTTTTAATGACTTTGTCATAAACATCGGTTCTTATCATTTATCAGCTTATTTACGAAAGATTTTTGTGTTAAGTTATTTTAAACAGCTTCCTTCGAGTCAATTTTAATGACCATATTTAACAAGGACGACTTTTTATGTTGGAATTGCAAAACTAAAGCAATAACATATCTGTTTGTTACGGGGTGTTCTGCAAGAAAGACGTACCCTCACGTTTTTCTTTTGAACTTTACGGTGGTCAAGATTAGCAATGTCCTCGTGAATGTTGGGCGGTGTTACGGTTACGCATGGTCAAATCGAGGTAATCTAGTTGCCGTAACAACAACTTATACGCGATTAATTTATTATTAATATTGCTCAAGGAATTAATTAAAAACTATTTGCTAAGCTATCGAAATGTTTTGCATAAACTTAACATAAATCTGCGCTATCCAGAAAAATCGTCATAATAGTGCCTTTCCATTCCACAGAAATTCCAGGGGATTTTTTAAACCCCGTCTGGAGTTTGTTTGGTCGGAGTCAACAATTTTGTGGTCACACGCAAACTGTGCCCACTTTGATGGCGATAATGCAGCCTCATTAAATATAATCTAATCATGAAAGGGGGGTCAAAGTTGAATTTTATTTAAACAACAGTTTAAAAAAATTACGATAAATACGTTATTTGACTTAAAAAATTTAAATGTGATCCTACTAATAAGGTTACTTGGCATGTTTTTACTGTTTGGTCAGCGGGGAATTACATGCTCTTATTATTTTAACTTTCTTATTTATTACACCGAGGAAGCACGCAAGAATACACACCATCCGATTCATAAAAAACATGGAGGTGGTGCACATGTGCGTCGATGTAGTAGGAAAAGTGGCTGCAATAAAACAAAAACTTGCATTCAAGGTTCTCCGCTCTTTTTAGGATTTATTACACCGCGTCTTTGCAATGTTATGCATTTTCTAACACTTGTCTCGTTTTTGTTTTCCAATTATAAAAGTATAGAAATGCCAGTGCAATTATGTGACATACACTCATAACAATAATGAAAATATTGTCTATATAAGCACTCCGTAATTATTATCATTTGCAAAGTTAAAAACAACTTTCATACACGCCCAGACTAGAATGTTACAGTTAGTTTCTCTTCCGATTAATTCAATATCAATAAACTTGCAACGGTTTCAAAAATAGATTTTTTTTTAATGAAGTATCGACCTAATTATCTAGATTAAAAAATTCATTTTAATAACTGACTGTAGTGATACAAGGATTTAATAATACACTTCGCAAATGAAGTATCCAGCTTTATTCATCGCTTTAATATGTGTAAATAATAATTATTATTATGATCATTGTTATGGTGGAATTGTAATTAAGTTGGCTTTTATGTGCTACCGGTTTTATCTTGTAATTTATACGCTATTACGTTGAGTTTTTAATAATCACATCAAAAAGTCACGCCTTTTTAAAGAATATTCTCTGTTTTCTATATATTCTTATTTTTTATTTTAATTTAATTTTAAAATCGGTAATAAATTTTGTAAGGTTATCTCTCTTGGCACTTAATTAGAGTCGCTAGTGGAATTACCCATAAGCGTCGAAAGCAGATCGTGGAATATGCAGTGGGAAAACACTATAATTCTTACCCAGAATATAACGATAACGTAATATTATATTGGGGGCTACTGTAATTACCCTTGCTTTGGATTCTGTCTAAAAATGGCATCAAAAAAAGTCAACTTTCTATATTTTAATGAGGCGTTTTTAAAACGTTCTCCTGGCTAGTTCAGCCATCAGTAAGTACAATAATCAAGTTGGACAGCAAAAAATATTTATCCGATTGTTAAAATTATTCTATTAATATTGTCTTGTTACGATAACAATAAATTTACATTTTTAAGCGATCCGAATACAAATCTAGAATTACGCTTTATAAAAACCGACGATTTGTCGATCATAATACAATGACTTTATCCTTGTGCGAACCCGAGTTTGCTAATAAGAATTTTACGTTGAATTGAATTTGTGTATTAATTTTCTAGGTGACCTCGAGTTGTTGGCACACCCAAAAACACGGTGTCTTTCACAGTTTTTAAAATTAGCAATAACGAAGTAATAGTTGTAAATTAATGAAATGGGAAATGAAGATTATAGTTTTTGTACCGCAAGAATTTCCCGTTTTGTAGTTTTCTGTTTTTCAAATGATTTACGTCGTTCATAAAGAAAGACGAAATAAACAATAATCAGAACTACGAACGATTAAAATGCAATGTGCATATTTAATTTTATTTCCTGTGTTCCTTTGGTGCAGCACAAGGCCGACCGCACTTAGAACACTTTCACTCTGCGCCGGTTTAATTAGACCAGCTTCATCAGTACTTTACTTTCATTGTATTTCGGATATAATTTTCGATCATACGATGCAGACTGTACTAATCGAAAAGCGAACCATTTAAAACTACCATGCTTGTTTATTTTTCCAGACCGTAATCAATTGACTTCAATTGATGTAATAAATTAACCTCTAAAATTGCATAAGTGGGTTTATGGGGCAGAATGAATGAAATTCTAAGAACCGCTTCGTTTTTCCAGAATCTTTCCTTCTCGATGAGAAAATTTTGCCCATTCTGGAAGATGTGGAGCAACCACGTGCCATAGAAGTCCCCATCCAGCCTCCAAAAATGGAGTACTCCCGCACCCACGACACCCAGTTCCTGCTGAAAGAATTCGAAACGGTGTACGACGTCGTCGAATTCGCCCACGAAACCCTGACTCCCCCCCAGAGCCCTCCCAGCGAAAAGCCCATCTTCACCACCCTGGAGCCGCTCCTCACCCAACCGACCTATGCCAATCTTCCGGAAAAGCATCAAGTGACATACCCAGTACCTGAAAAGCAACTTCTACCCAACGTACTTGCATATCGCGCCCTCACTCCGGTGAACATTCCCACGGAATACCCTTCTGCCATCACTCCCCAACCAGATATTGCCCACGAGCTCGCCGTCGTGGACGAGTTGGTCCGCACGCGTGTCGAAGACATGCAGTGGAGCAGCGGGCCCTCGTCTCCGAACAGCAGCAGCAGCAGCAACTTCGGAGACTGCTCCTCTGATGATCCCGAATGGATGCCCGAGCCGGTGGAAAACTACGACAACCCCACCGCTTCTCCAAAAACGCCCCGCAAACGCTCCAAGCCTTACTCCAGAACTGGAACCGTCGATAAGAAGTCGAGGAAAAAGGAGCAGAACAAGAACGCCGCCACGCGGTACCGCATGAAGAAGAAGGCCGAAGTCGAAGTGATTTTGTCCGAAGAGAAGCAGTTGTCCATGAAGAATGAGGATCTGGAGGGCAAGATCAGCGACATGCAACGCGAAATCAAGTACCTAAAGGGGTTGATGCGTGATCTCTTTAAAGCGAAGGGACTTATCAACTAACAAACACAATTGGCAACGTTTTGTATACCTTTTTTTATGTAATATATCTATTTGTAAGTGCTTTTTATATTATTTTTCGTACATATAGGTTAAATCGTCTCTCCACAGATGTTTGATAGCTTGTTTGTCAAGTAGGAAGGATGTTTAAGTGTTTTATCGTTTTATTTTTTAAGTTATAGTTTTATCACAAAATACTGGACCAACCGGAATTGGCTCAGTATTTTTATTGTTAAGATTATGCTTGCTCATTTATGTCTTTTAACACACGTAGTTTAATTATTATACAACATAATATGAATTACTAATAAAGGATGATTTTTTAGGTGGGCACCGTGACTTCTTTTTATTATCACACCTACTTTTACCACACTTGCAAAATTATATTTATGGCATTTTGTATCATGAATGGGAAAGTAATAAAACCTGATTTACTGAGATACTAAAAGTTGTTATTTTTATTAACTTTGATTTGAATACATTAATTTGCAGCGTTTATCACTTCATAACTGTCTAATGACGTAAAAAAGATAATTAGAATGAGCAATTATTAGGTTTAAGTCTTTAGGAACTTTCATAATTGGTCAGAATGTGTCTCGTTTTCTTTAATAACCTGATAAGGCTCTACTTTACTTTTCAACCACCCGGTCCATTCACCGTCAACAATTCTACTAAATGTTATTTCTCTGAAGACACGACTGCGACTAACCTCACTGAAACCAAAATTTCTGAACATGTTGATGCTGACATCATTATCATCCGCTATTTTAACCACAAACTGTTTTACAGAGAGTGTTTCAACGCCATAAAGCAACATCAGCAACATCGCCTCAGAGCCGCATTTCCTACCTCTCGCCCACTTCTCTGCTATCATGATTTCTGCCTCTGCGCAAATTCGGTCGTCCGTATTGGCAAAGAACAAGTTCGTATCTCCAATCATAGACTCTAAAGTTAGAGCTAAGCACCGAATTTAAAGAGTGTTGAACTGGACTCACCAATTTCGTTTCCTGTATTTTCAAACATGTGTTTATCGAGAATTATGAAAGTACACTCTGCAAAAAAAATGAGTTAACCTGTTATTCGCAAATTACGGCCGCAATTTACTGTTCTCATCAATCATCCACGACTTCTGCATTTCGTATTCTTCTTCTAAGCTGAGGGGCGTCGACGCCGTTAACCTTTGGAGTTCTTCGGACTGCATCCAGCAGTGGTACCTGATCATTTATGAATGTAGTTACAAACATCGAAAACTACCTCATTACTCACTTTAGAACATGTTCTACTCTATAGGGAACGAGTATACATCTTTTCCCAACAATTTTTGTATTTTTATTTATCAACATTTTTAAAATGACTGAAAAATAAAATCTAGTGTTATTTTGTTGCTTTAGTTACTTTTCGCCGTTGGTACTCCTGTAAATGTCTAAATTTTGACAGTTGACATATTTGACAGATTGGCATTTTGTTTTTAATTTCAAAGAGTTTAGCATCAATAAGGTATTTTACTAATATACTGAATAAAAGTTAAAAATGGGAAGAAGATCAATTAATACCACTAAAAGTGGTAAATATATGAACCCAACTGATCAGGCCAGTAAGTACAGCTCCAAGAACATATTTTTAGGGTTATGTTATATCAAATTTTAATTTTACAATTTCTCGATTAGGAAAAGAAGCTCGTAAACAAGAACTAAAAAAGAATAAAAAGCAACGACAAATGGTTCGTGCTGCTGTCTTAAAGGGTAAAGATCCACAACAGATACTAGAAGAAATGGAAAAAATTGATCAAATGGGTAATACTTTAATAAACTTCATTCAATCGTAATAGTGACAATTGTGTGTTATTTTCAGAATATAACGTAAACCAACCATCTCCACTGAATGAAAAAGTTTTAAAAGATAAAAGGAAAAAGCTTAGGGACACTTTAGATAGGGTTCTCAGCATGTATGTAAGTAACGTAATCACTGGTCTTTGCACATTAGCCATTGTTTTACAAAAATGTGTGTGCTGACTTATGTGTTGTTTTAGTATAAAGATGATCCTGAAAAATGGGCTGATTTAAAGCGTCGACAAACTGACTATGAGCACAAACGAAATCAACTAGTTGCATTTTATGAATCTGTTAAAAGTGCCCAACAAGTTCAAGTCGATGAAATCCCACTTCCACAATTACCTCAGCAACCAGCGAATACACCTGCTCAAATTCCTTTACCCACAGAGCGAAAGCAAGAACACACAATATACTCAATAGCAACGGCACTGAAGCTTCAAGCTCTGGTATGTTGTTATTCCACAACTTTAAAGGCTTGTGAACATTTCATAATGACAGGGCCAACCAGTGAGGGAACCTCCCGGATGTCCTCCAGGCCCGCCACCCAACATAAGTGATGACGGCGAGGTAGAAGATTTCATAGCAAAGTCGGAAGAAGAGAAAGAAGAAGTTGCAGAAGAAGCCGCACAAACTCAAGGTGAAGCAGATGCAGCAGTCAAGCCAACGTCGCTTCAGCAGAAGATGGTGGCTCTATCAGGACAGAACGTCGATGATTTCATGAAGGAAATGGAAGTCGTCCAGAAGAAACTAGAAGGGACAAAAGAGGACGAAAATAGGGTGAAAATGGTAGCGCATGCAGAACCACTGGTTCCTCCAGGAACAGATTTAATACCTCAACCACAGCCTATCAATCCCCAAGGCCCAGCTCCACTGCTCTACCCCGCTCCCGGATTGAGGTTGCCGCCAGGGCCGCCTCCTGGCAGACCCTTATTACCACCCGGACCCCCGCCCGGACTCCCCCCACCGAGAATGCCGATCAGAATGCCGCCGGCGCCCCCTCGAATGATACGTTTACCAGGACCACCTCCCACGATGCCTGGGCCCCCGAATTTGCCGTTGGGCACTCCTAATGTCCTGTCTGCCGCCCCACAGCTTATTAATAGAGTGGACACCAGCAAGCAAGGAGCGACCATTTCGGCCAAGCCACAAATTCGAAATTTGAGCGCGGACGTTACTAGATTTGTTCCCTCTGCTTTGAGGGTGAAGAGGGAGGATAAGAAACAGAAGCCGAATACGAGGGCGCTGGTGCATGAGCTCAAACAGAAGGAATATCATTTGCATCAAAGCACGCATCCCGAGCAGCACACGAAGGATGATGCATATAAACAATTTATGGAGGAAATGCAGACTTTGCTGTAACTGATTCCAGGATTTATCGTGTCCAAATTGAGGGGAGTGAACGCTAAAGGACTCTAATTTTTTCTTTATTTATAGTGTATATAAAGCGATTTAATAATAAGAATTTAAAACTTCGTTGTCATTTTATCCTATCATCTTTGGTAAATGAAAAGTAGTTTAGCATCACATAAAATGTTAAAAATTGTATACATTTAAGAATAATTAATGATTACACTCGGCGTCATGAAAATCGGACCACCAAGGAGTAAAGCGAGAGCTCTGAAATTTTGGTTTGGCGGTGGAAATTTCCGTGAAATTGAGTGTATAACTTATTTATTGCACAGTGACCTTTTATCTATTGACTAGACCTGAATACTGGTAGATGAAACAACAGATTCTCTTGGTTAACATATTGCCAACACCACGATTGGAAAATTTTTGAATGAAGGTAAAAAATATATGGCTACCTTTCAAACACTAGAAATATTCAGAGTGGGTGCGAGGGTAAGACACGAAATCGACCCATGACTTAAAATACAAGAAACAGGAAGCAGTGTATATCTTATATTTGGCAAATGGATAATACAAATAATGGTACCTATAACTGCATATTATTTAGCTTATAATTAAAGGTATAGGAGTAAGAATCGAGAAACTTCACAAATAGTACATTCCGTCTAAAATATGTCTAGGGGAAACTCAATATATAAAACTCTCAAATAACTGATGCTGCCTGCTTATTTGTGGTTTATTCTAGATTCTTACGCCCACAACTTCGGTTCTTGGAATATAAAATAAATGTTAGCAAAGGAAAGGGGCGCTGTTTGAGACCTCGCACGATTAGTACCTATTTTAACTATTTAACTGGCAGTGAGGCAGTGTTGTCTGAAAATTAATAAGAAGTTGACTGCAACCTGCAAATGTGTTATGTACTACTGCAAATACTGGTCTTCATAATTCTAATCTACAACAAAGAAACTAGTCTACATTCATCAGCCTTTGTAAAATTTTCGGCATATTAGTGAAGGTGAGTGAAAATTGTACCCCCTTTCCTTTATTTAACAATATTGTACAAATCGTAAAATATTGTACAGATCATAAAATTAGCGTAATAATAACAATATTACAATCAATAAACATAATAGGAGACATTATTGCTTGATAAACCTTAAATGAAAATATTGAAAAAATTTTTGAGATCATTATTCTGTTTCTGTAAAGAGAGAGCTTTTAAATAGTAGTACAGCTTGTTCAAGACATTTTACATTCAGAGTGGTTTATTTATGTACAAATTACTTTCACTTCACGTAATATAAAATATGTACCTGTACTTCGAGATGAGTATTTATGAATGAAAATGGATAGATGTTTGTATTGTATAATAAATACAGGACTAGTTATGGTGATGAACGAATGAAAGTTTATATGTATCTGATATGTAATGACTACCTTGGAGAAAATCTGCTGATTGAGTTTGTGTTGGTTCTTTTTCGAACTAGCCGCGCGGAAACTGAAACCCAAAAGTTGGTCAAAAACAAAAAACGCAAAACCCATCGACTCACTAGATGCATCCTGATGCGTGAGAGGTCGCTCCAATACTCTCTCTATTACCTCGATCCATTCGTCTCTCTCGGACTCCACCTGAGCAGATAAGTTGTACACGCGATCCGGGGTGGTCAAAGCGAACGAGAAGCCCTGATCCTTAACCCCCGCCGACACTCCTATTCGAATACTGTAGCCGTCCAACGCGTGGCCTGCCGAACCCATTTTTAACACCGACGAAACGACCCCGACCTCGCCACTTACCCAAAAATATTTCGCCCTTGGGGTGCGCGTCCAAAGGTTCATCGTGGTACATCAGCTTTCTGTTGTCCAAAGTGAACCAGCGCTTTTTGAACCCGTCGCTGGTCCTAGGTCCCGTTTTCCACAGCCACCCCTCCTTGGCGAAGTCCTCCGTGAGAAAACCCAGCAGGTCGGCCTCGTTCGCCGATGGATACGCCACCTGCAACCTGTGCAGCTTCGCGCATCTTATTGCCATGTACCAGTTCGTTATGACCTCCCCCTCTTCGTGGTAAACGTATATGTGTCTGGTCGTGCCGTATTTTAAAAAGGTCAGCTGCAGGGACGTGGGGTATTCCATTTTTTCGGGGGCGAAGACGACGTTTAGTTCGGACACTTCTAGTACGGCTTTGGGATATTTGTTTTCTCGGACGAAATACTTCAGCGTGTTTTCGGCTTCGGAAAGGACGAACTTCCGAGAATGATATTTGCTGTCCTCTTTCCCGCGCTTCATCAAGAAGCCCTGCATGTAACCGCTGATGTAGGTCTGTCTCTCGGGGTGGGAAAATTCTTCTCTTTGGTATTTAGCGCGGATCCACTGTTCAATGAGAACTCTGCGAACGTGCCGGGAGTTAAACAAAGTTTTAACGTTTGGCAGAAGGCACCGATGGATGGCCACCGACTGTTTAAGACCATCCGAACTGAGATAAAACAACACTTACTGTGGATCGTTTTCTTTAGGTCTTCTGTAACAAGGTGGCACGCGTTCTTCATACTTGAGCTTCGACTTTGTATTTCCCACTTCTTTCATACGTTCCACTTGTGAATCTTCCCAGCGATCTAATTTTAGATGTTTCACTTTACTTATGTGAACACCCATACTTCTGTGGACACCCGAGCATCGCGTACATATGAATATACCTAGGTTGTAAGACGCCCATTCTGGATCTGAGAGAAAATGTACAACATAATGTTTTCTGACGTTGGACAAAAACAACGATATACACGTGTCCCAGAAACGAACCTTTTAAAGCTGAACCATTTGCTCGTAAAAACGTGAACTCGAAGCGTTTGTGGTAATATGATTGTTAATGTCATTAGAACGTTTATTACAAAAAAGATATTAAATGTGACATTGGCACAAACATTTCAAGGTTACAAGGTTACAGCGAATGGCGGTCTCGCCGAAATAAATTGTAAAATACTCGAACGTCTAATGGTGTTTAAAAAATAAACGAATGAATTTTTAAACACCAACTGAATTGCATTTAAAGTAAATCTTTTTTATAGTTGCTAAGCCTCAGATAATGAGATATTCTGTGATCTTAACTTAAGCCCCATTTTAAACCAACTGCAGGTTGGTATAAATCCGATATACAGTTGGCCACTAAATGTGACAGTGACAAACAGGAAATTTGTAAGTCAAATTGGCAAAAATGTAATTTTTCCGATTATGAAAATGAAAAGGAGCAATTATTTCTTCTTGGTTCCCAAAACATATGGAAACAGTCTCAGTGCTTTATTTCTTATTATGTATTGTATAACATTTTCACTATAATTTAAAAACTTTCTTAACTTCCTTAGTATATTTTGAAAAATAAATTGTCAATGTGACTATTTGATCTTAATTTCCAAAAAATAAAACAATCGTGTTTTTTTTTGGTAATGTGAATGAAGGCTATGGATTTATTTTGACTGAGGTTTGTTGAATTGGGCATTTAAATTTAAAACATGTGCAATACCAGAAAGAAAAGGTGTTAGCGATATCGAAATGAATTAATTTAACTGATGTTCCATCTTATAACTTCTCTATGTGATTCCAATTTATTTTGTGAATAAAGAAACTCAAATTACTGAACACGGACTTGTGGTCATTTCTTGGGTTTTCAGGTCTATAATCTTAGAAATTCTTTGCTAAAATAATATTTANNTGGTTGATTTTAAGAATTATTTTGGCCTAAATAAAATCTAAACATCTCGTCTTTAAAAGCTTTGGTGTTGGTTCTGGGACACTTGTATAAACTGGCGATGTTGTAACCGTTCCATCAATAACAACTTTAAAAAAGAAAATGACAGTTTTTAAAGGGTTTTAATGTCCTTCGGGGAAATTTTGTTCGAGGCAGTGGGTTATAAAATTTGCAAGTTTTGCATAATGATTAAAATTTGATTATTGTTATTGTACACTTTATTTTACAACAAATACGGAAAATTTTATGGAATTTTAAGCCTTATCAACAAATTGGTGTCCTACAGAAACTTACTCTTCGCACTGCTATTTATTTAATTCGACTTAATCTGTTCAAACTAAAATTACATTTATCATTTAAAAATGAACACAATATTTTTCGTCGACGTAACAATGATTTTGTTGAAAAGTGCTATTTAACCGTCCTTATGCTTTCTTCACGACTTGTTTTCAATTCAAAATCACAATCTAGACCGGATGGATTACTGCGTGGTGATAACGAAAGCAAAAGTCGATATAATTTTTCCAAGCGCACAATTAAATTTTTTTGATAAAAGTATAAATAAACTACCATTTCGAACTAAAATAACAAACAAAAAATAAAAAGAGAAATACAAAACAACCACTTCCTGCTGCATATTGCACGTAAACCGCATTAATATCTTCTTCATTCAACTCGGCTACGGATTAAGAATGGACTGACAATTTATGTTTGTAAACATAAAAACAATTCAACAGTACAAAACACGAAAAACAGCAGAAGTGGCTGAGGGAAATGAACTTGTCATTATTACAAATGAAAATAGATGTCTCTCCGCAAAATTTGGGATTCATATTAAACCAATTAAGTGACGATCACCTCACGTGCGTGTTTTCAATAGCAACGGCGAAGACATTTTTTTAATATTTACATTTCTCAACAATTCTTTATAAATAATTTTATTTATTATCCGTTACAGTACCATGCAAAATTACCCGGCAGTGATTTATTGTGAGGTTGTACCCTGCGGTTAGACTATGTGATTTCTTAACACGTGATTAAATTGTAATGTATCAAAGTGCAATACGATTAAATTAACTTTGCATCGTGGTGTTCTTTGAATGCATTCGTTATTAAATATTTATCCCATGTAACTGAAGAAATCGACAAACACCATGTACAATTTCAAAGCGTAAACAAAAAACCGCAAAACATTTGTTATTCGTAAAGTTTGCCACGCAATTAACGGTAACATTGTTTTTCAGAGAAATTTTCAATGGAAAACAAACCGGAATGTTGAATCACCTGCTGTAGTCTGTCGGCAAGAAATCGAAGAAAAGAGGAACTGGAAGAATTAACTCTCAAATGCTGTTAAAAATTGTCCACATAATAAATTTGAATAATGGCCATGGTGCAAAGACAGTGGGTCGTAACTAGAATCAGAATTTAAACGACTGTTTCTACTCAAGCTTTTGACGACCCAAGTTACAAGAATCATGGCCAACTTCCGGGTTTTGTTTGTTGTTTCTGAATTCCTGTATTTGTTGCAACTTTTCATCTTTTCATTTTAATCCGGTTGTGTCAATAAACAACAATTCTTTATCAACTTCTATTAACATCGAGTCTTGACTTTTTCTGAGAACTGACGGATTTTCCATCAGTACCATTTACGTGAACCGAATAATGCAATATTTCATTACAAGAAATAACATTTCTAAAATTAAAAAAAAGTTTATCTGAGAATCTGAATAATCTAAAAACATTCCTCGTTTTTCTTATGTTGATAAAAGGAATTTCACATAAACATATTGATGTTTCTTCGAATATACTAAGTAGGAAGAACGTCCATTTGTAATTAAATTCCACAACATAATGACACAGCGTTTACTTCTTTTAAAAAATTACTAGAAATTATTATAATTCGCACCTTCCGAATAAATCATTTTGTTTTTTTACCTTGATGAGTAATAATAATGATAATTCTCCATAATTTACATTAAAACTGAAACCGTTTTTAGCAATTATCATTAACTAATGTTATTACATTAGTTTCACCGATAAAACATAATTCTACTTATTTTCCAGTTTTAATGCTGGGCAATCCATTAGATATAATACAGTCGAATGCAAAATGAAGTAGACACAAACAGTTTCCTGTAATTCGTTTTTTTTTTCAAATTGTTGTGTAAA
>QDEB01106573.1:4184-25504 GCA_004193795.1 Asbolus verrucosus | reverse complement strand
GTACTTACGTATTAAAATCGTCGTCTAAAAAAAAAATTTTAATTTCAAGATGATATATTCAAGGGAAATTTGAATTATTCCGTTTTCGCGGCATGTCAAATCTGTCAATTATCAAGTTCAAGTCATCTGCTTCTTTGGATTTTGTGTCCTCCCCGGCCTCCTTCACATGCCTGTTTCTCCCAAATGTTTCACTTTCACACATTATGAAAGCACCAAGTAATGGAACGATTGAACTAGATAAATTTTACAATATTTATCTGTCATTCATAAAACAAAAGAACACCTTTATTTGAAATGCAGGCTATCTACTCATACTACTCGATTTTCGTGACGATGTTTTGATTCTCAATAAAATAGAAAAAAATGATTTGAGTTACTAGTAGTGGAAAAAATAGTATATAAAAACCAGAGTAGAGAAGACTATTCAGCACCTTAAAGCCCTCGCCTGCGGCTCGGGATTTAATCTTGGTATCTCAGCTATAATAGTCGTCTTCTCTACTCTGGTTTATAATATACTATTATTAAATAATGTACTATTTTTATAGTCTCTTATATATGAGTGAGTAATGAACTCATCTACATTTCTTTCAAAGGGTTGTCTCCCGTTTGTTGTTTCTTTTGTTTAATCGTCCCTTACTATTAAACGATGTCGACAACGTCGTTATTCAAAAACAAAGAAATACAAACAATGTATATGCACATGTGGTTTTTAAAAAGTAAAATTGATCTGATGAATTTTCACGAAATCATGATTTTATTGAATCTGTTCCAAATTTTACACTGACTTTTAAGTATATACGTTTAGTATGCAAGTTTTAAACATTTTTTCGATTTGCCCATATTTCATAGTAATCTGGTTTTTATTCATTCTTTACTTTTTTTCATAATTGCCTTAATTTCTGTTGTTACTTGAAGACAAATAAGAACAAAGGCGAAAATAAAGGTTAGAAATCATGAGATCCAAGTTAAGAAAATATCAAAAAAATAAGCTATATCAAAATTTAGAAATAGAAAACGTGTTAATATTATTGTTTAACTTCTTAAATCGTATTCGATGTTACAAACCGCAAAATTCTTGCTTAAACAGCAGTTGAAGGCAGTTTTGTTTCTCGAGTGGTTTTTGTGGTGTTCGATATTTTTTTAATAGAAATAATGAAGTTTCTTAAACTTGGAAACCTTTAACTCTTAAACAATGGGTTTCATTATCTAGGTTCTTTGGAAATTTTATTTCAGTTTGAACTCAAGAACACCTTAACGTTAAGAAAATAAAATTCTTAATTTTAAAGGCATAAATTTAGAAAACCGCTTACACAATTTTTTATTCATTCTTTATTTATTTTTAACAAGTACATATACGATTTTACAGTAGTAATAACTTCGGTAGTATTAAAAAAAACTATCATACCATCATAAATTAAATACAACAGTCCATCCGTATACATCTTTAAACAAGTCGTTAAGTGTCATTGAAACCTTCAGTTTTAAATAAACTATATCCACATAAAAAACCGGAAAACAAAAACTGGATAGTCAGGGATCCATGCATAAACGATCACAAAAACAAAAATAACACTTCGAGTTCCATAAGCACCTGGTATATGTGTATATGATTTATTAATTATGTTACTCCAGAAACTTCAAAAATTTTCTTAAATGTTTCATTAAAGTCTTATTTTAATTTACAAGTCGTTTACGATCAAAGCTCCCCACAGAATACATTGTTTTTTCCTTCAATAAATCTACATCGACGAAATGCGATTTTTCCGGAAAATAGGTAAATGCGTCAAATAATCCGACGATTTAATGTAATAATTACACAAATACCTTGCTAATGCCTGCATTTCCACGACTGCAGTATCTCGGCACAGCAGAAAACATTTCCCGTTATCTTATAAACACACAAACATTAATCATTTCTAAAGAGCACCATTACCGATAATTTATAGCGATCTTACATAAAAATGTTTCCCCTGCGTGAATTATGACACTCCTTGCTTTAGTGTTTATTAAAGAGATTAACATATTTAAAAACAGCAATGAATTTCTTTATCTTGTTGAACTGGGTCAAGCATGATACGTTTTTAATTTACCATTTGCGTGGTTCGGATTTACCGAATACTAAATAATGTACGTGGGGTTGTTTTAAACATCTGTAAACCTAGCATTAGGCACCATTAACCTGAAACAACATCAACTTGAATTTGTGTTATGAAAATGTGAAACGAATATTCACTTAATTCAACGCGGAGTTGTTTTCGCAATTATTGTCCATGAAAATTATGAAAAATTTTAAAGGACCATTTTGCGATTTGTAGACTGAGTTAATAAGTTTAGAAGAGAAAAAACCTCTGACGCGCAACAACGATGCCAACCTGTTGAATTTAAAGAACCCCTATCAAACGTGACAAGTTGCTGAATAAATTTATAATCTGTTGGAAGTAACATTAGTATTCTTCGGCATGTTGATAACAATTATGTATTCTTTTCATCCCTTGTGCGTGTCTACGTCTTGAAATTCCAAACTTATCCCTGCTTTGCCGTACGTGGAGGTGATATTAAATGTTCAGAAGCACTCATGCGGGTACAGTTTGTTAGAGAAATTTGATACATAGAAAACTCCAAAAATTGGAAATATCAAGCGGAAGGTGAAGTTGAAACACCAACTAAAGCGGGCAGTTTAACAGGGCCTCTTCTAGAAGTTTACCACAATTAACACAACCATTTCGATCACAGGACTTGTCTGCCTGCTTGCTTCTGATCTTGTATATCGTGTCAGAGACGTAGTTTGGAATCTCTCAACTTGCTCTATTGAATTCAGATACGACTGGTAGCAAACTTAAATGACTACTGCATTCTAATTCTAATCTAATATTCACCTCAGCACCATGTCTCTGGCATCCAAAAGTAGCTGTGTTATGATGACCCACCTGCACATTCGATTTAAATTCTGCGCAACTAACAAACTATTTATTCTTTTTAAGAGTTTATTAAAAATTCGACGAAAAGTTGAACAGTTGTTACTGTAACTAATCGAATACAACTACCTTAACCGGTTCTTTACACAGAATTGTTTCTAATTAAATTCCTATATCATCAAACAACATGCAACTTTCCTCATTTGGCAAGAATATTGATCGCGGTAATTTTATATTTGTCTCCAAGGTATTCTTCGACTGCTTTGGATATGATAAAAAAATTATTATTAAGATAAAGATTAATTTTTTTGGAACTTGGCAATCGCTATTCGGGAAACACAAAAAAAGATGAATATTATCGATTATTGCTTAAAATTCAAGCTGTAAGTAGTCTTTCGTTTTTTTTTTTTAAATTTCATGTTTACAAATAAAATGATTTCTGCTTTTTTACGTCGAAGGCAAACGTAATTAGATATGTGTTATACAAATTAAATATTGTAGTCGTTTCTCGGTCGTGATTTTATAGCTTACTTAAGTCATCGACCAACACTAACGAGACTCGTCGACGACCATCTATAATATTGACATATTTCCAAAATGTGTGTAGGTTTAGTTCTATCTAACGCCTAGCGATTAAACATAAATCTGTATAAGCAAATTTGTACATGGTACGCTCCAATAACAGAGAGATTAGAAAACCCATCACTATCATTGTGTTTGGTTAGAACCCTGTGGCGAAATGTTAATTTTGTAGCTAAATCGACTATATTCAACATCAAATAAGTCACAGTTTCGATTGATGGAGGATTAATATACTTTACAGGAATGTTTCGGAGAAAAGTTAAATTGGGTCGGATTTAACCAGCTTTATAAACCAAAACCAATTGACAGGTTGTTTAGAAATTTTTAATAAATTAGTGAAAAACCCTCCAGCTCTCAATCAATTTCAAACAGCCTAAAAATAACATGGATCGTGTTATTTGCTGTAAACAGGAAAATTCTGCTGTATTATTGTTAGAACAGTTTTGAGAACTAATTAGATATTGTGTTGAGGCGTATAGTTTGTCACATGTATATTACATAAGTAGACGTTTGAATGAATTTCAATTGTTTCAAAGGTATGAGAACCAATCTTAATTAAGTGCAGGTCACGAAGTGAACATTACCTTCAACATATCAATTTAATTTGATTCCAATCGCTTTTAGTAGGGTGTAGAAGTGTACGATAATGGCGAAAGGATCGATGGAGAAATAAAATCCTTTATGTTTGTGTAAATGTATGGGAATAGAGGAATAAACACAAGAACAAGGAACGTTTATGTACAGAGCTGAATGTGTCAACAGCAAAGACAATGCCATACTATACCTTGACATTTAAACACGAATTTGTGCTTTATGCTTTATTTATAGCAAAACACTTAAATGTCACTGCATTATCTATGGCTCACTGATCTTTAATCCAGTGATTCCCAACCAATATACCCAAAAGAACGCTCATAATCTAGATGAACCGTTACAAAATTGCAACCCATCAACCTATGTGGTCATAAATGAGGATAAATTGAAGATGAGGAACGAGAAGTGAATGGAAACAGCGAACGCATTACGGAAGTTGCCTTTGCGGCCTATAGAAAAAACATAATGCTGACGTTTCTATTTGGCACCTTTCTCCTTATGATCCTCTAATTTCTCCGGTTGATAATAGACTAAAACCAGTAAAAAAAGGTTAATTCCAACGATCGCCGATAACCGTGACAGGCGTCGTTAGTCGTTATCTAGGAGGGACGCCTCATCTCTATTCTCTAACCGTCGAAGCCATCAGAAACTCCAACGCTCGGTGAGTACACAAGCCCGACGCACGACTCCGAAAGCGCCAACAAACAACCGGTTTCAAGACTGCAATGTTGCCGGTTCGAGCGAGGTCAATGAAGCACCTGCCGTCGTTTTTACCAACCATGGGCCAACGATTTCGAGAAGACTGTCTATAACTTTCCAGTTGATGGCGTCGAGTTGATACGTAAACGGGTGACAGTCTTCTTCGACGAAACGTTTTATTAAAAACCGATCAGAGTCCATGTTGAAACGGCAACGAGGCTAAAATCAACGGTTGCAGGGTCAAGATAGGTGTAGCGACTCCAGGTCAACAACATTTGATTCTCTAGCAATGCTCCCGAGAGGCTTAGCACGCTTTCGTCCTCTTCGTTTCAATCTTACAAACGTTCACCCATTTTACGCCTATTGTTCTGATGCACAAGAACTGATCAAATCATCAGCTATTTGTGTACCTAAGTTAATGTCGCAAGCGAACCACACACGGTTTCCATTAACAAACCCCTTAACCACACGCTTCATACATTATTTTGCATTAACAGAACGAGTTACATTTTCTTTTGTAGTCCTCTGTTGCAAAGCAAAGTATATATGTATACATGAGCTGGCTAATTCACATATCGCTGGAAGGTGAATAGGAACTAGAACACACAAGTCAACATTTGCCTCATTTATCCTCAGTATGTACTGGATTAGGTCATTAACGATTTCCGTCTCAAAGAGTTATTTGATGTCTACAGTATTTGCTCCATTACTAAAATTCCAAATTTCATTTAACACATAAGAAAACATCATTCCATCCTCCATTTCCATCTTTTTTAAATTATGTTTGTCGCACACGAATCGAGCTTCAATTAAACTTGGCCCAAAATGTACATTAATAATAACCACCGCAAGATATTTTTCGTCATTCTGAAACTCTAATTAGTTTTACAGTCACAACCGTGCCCATCTTGTATTATGTGGAACTTTTTTAATTTCGCTGTCGAGATAGCGCCATTGGAATATGGCAGGCAACAAAAAAGGAACGCGATTTCTCAAACCACAGGACCTTTTGCATCCTGCCGAGCGTTCTATCAGCCCAGATTTGTGATCCCTACACCTGAAATAATTACTGTCTAACGCTTTGTGGTCGTCGCGTGATTTCATGTTTTCTACGGCGAGATGGCAATTAGGTTTTTTAGCCCTTTAAACCGCTTCAAGGTATGCATGATGGATTCGGCGTTTTTGTGTATCAAAGTCTGTTTGCCTTCCTCATTTAATGCATTAGATAGGGGTATTCATGAGGAATGGATCCGTAAGGCATTGGATTTTTTTCGTTCTAAACAACTATTAAAAGCTACAATGAAGAAACAACTTAAAAAGAATCATGGATTAAAGATTACATCTTCATCATGGGAAACTGTGCACATTAATGCTAAATTATTCAAAAAATATACATTTTCACGGTGTGCTTGTTGTTGCTCTCGCATTTTAAATTATCCCCGTTCAAATTTATTCATTTCTATGAGAGGAAACATTTATTGCTGTGAAGTTATTAATTTTTGTGTTCCCCTCGTTTCTAGACGTTATCAATTACAGTACTATGTGTTTCCAAGCCTTAGTAAACACAAGAAAAGTTTCAAAATATCTCCTAAAAGTAACAAGTTACATAAGTTCCCAGGGAACTTCTATTATATTCAAGACAAAATATTGTAATATCTGGTCCTGTTTCCACGGTATGTTTTCATTTTATTACAACATTCACGTTGGATTTACAAAAATCACATTCTTGTAAAGCCACACACACCAATTGAAACTTTAGATCTTCCCCTGAGATATTACAGACGAGTACCTTCAGGCATATTTAACTCATCATGTTACCGAAATCGGATATTAGATTCTGTTTTTATTTGTTAAATATCGCCAACGTTGTCATAAAGGCCTTTAAATTGCCTAGTAAGGGGCGATTGTTTTCTTTAATATTGCATGGGAAATGATTTATTGCGTCACACAAGAAAAATTCCTGGCAGACTTACAAGTTTCTTGCATCTATTGCTGTCGTGTCTCCCAAGATTTATTTTCACGACCAGTTGCGATATTCTGCCATTCAAACTATAATTGAATGACGTCACGGTTATCAAATCTTTCAATAGACAATTTTTCATTTATCTTTCGTATCACCAAATGTCCTTTTTTCGCCATCATTGTTCTTTTAGTTGACAGAAACCGATTCCAAACTTTCTCCCAGTAAACAGAAAAAATTCCCTTAAAAAAATGATAACAAACAGATTTGCTATGATATAAGGATCGCAGCACTTCAAGTGGAACTTGTTCCTACTTCACTTTTTATTGCGACTTGAAAAAAAAATCTAACATGGAGTGGTTGGTGTTTTAAATTATCTTTGAATTGCTTTATCGGCACCTAAAACGCTGTTAAAAGGGTGTCATTAAATATTCAGATTATAAACCGTCACATGTTTTACCGAACATTTAACCATCAATAAAACTCGCCGTCAACCAAATAATGGAACTTATTTTACACAGCCTTTGTATTACTGTCATTCGACTGATTGATCTGAAAACGCGCGGTTTAAACCTACCCTTGCTCTTTTTTTTAAACACAAATCGGAGATTTGGTGGACTATTTTGGTTAACCTTTGCTTCAAATAAATCCACTCACAAGTATCCGGGAGAAAACCCAAAGGTCTCCAGGGGATAAAACGTCCAGTTACAAACAGGATCTTAGAAATTCCTAATAAACTTTTCTGGGGAACGGATTTACTGCAGATAAGTATCCTGTAAGTTCAAGTTCTATAAAACACGGATTAGATGTCTTAATGTCCTAGTTAACAGTCTGAAACAGTATCTATAACGCAAACAGAAATAATAACAATAAAGAGTTTGCTGTCTGAAAGAAACGTGATGCAGCTTAAACCCACCTAATACCTAACGTCAGAATTTTAGTGCATTTCTACAATAAAATCTATAAAATGAAACTTCTTTTACTTCCTACAGTTTAAGCAGCAGGAGCTTGTTATCACAAATTACCACAATAATTTCCGGGACGAATTTCAGCTCTTTTTGCAAATAACCTCACTACCGTAAAAAATTATCGGTTTGAGCTTACGCGCGTTATTATCAATAACTTTTATGGTTTTATACGTTAACGATAAAAGCTTATTTTATTTTTATGCTGGTGGTTTTTTATCGCAGAAATAAGTCAATTAGCCTGCAATAAAATTTGTTAGTGAACCTCTCTGGCCTGTTTATCTCTCGAGAGCTTTTACTCGATCATAAATCGAAGAAACACGATCAATCAATTATTGTCAAAACTATTTTTAAAAAGACATTAATCATAGGAGCCTTCTATATCTTAAAAATTCGTTACACAACAAGAAATTGATCACGGTGTATAAAATTTCAAGGAAAATTAATTGATTTGCTCCATTTTTGATGGAATAAAATAATTATTATTTCCCGGATTTACATAATAAGAAAATCATGGCACTTTGTACAGCCAGTTATTACGGTTGCTGCTGCGCCTTTCGATTATTACGTTCCTTTACATGTAGCAATTATGTTGCTTCACAATTAGATTTCTGCATGGCCGGTTTGATTTGTGAAACTATAACAAAAACAAAAGCCGGCAAAAAGTTGACATATTTTATTTTCTCGAAAAGGAAATAATCAATCTGAAAACAAACGAGACAAAGAATTATAAATTACAGAAGCCGCTTCTAAACATTCGAGAAAATTGTCTTCAAGCCATAAACTCAATTTCACTTCAATTCGTTTAGCAGGGAAGATATCTCGGAATCTGTCAGTTTATCAAGTTATCTATCTGCACTTATCTAATTAATTAATTTGGAAGCTCTGACTCCATTGTATTTTATAGTAAATTCGTGATACAAGGGACTTCTGGTAAATATCGTGACTTCCGTCATTTAGTCAATAAATTGTGAATGTTTTATAAGAAAAATGTTCTTTTTATGTAGCATGACATTTACATAGTTTTAATTAGGTATACCATTATTTGTGAAAAAATACTTCATTTCGAATGTATGCATGTGATTCATATAGAATTGTTGCGTATTAAAAATTAATTACAAACCAAATACTGGTGAAATGCGGTAATTATGCCGTTAATCTCTGGATTAATTATTCATAAAGGTTCACAATAAGTTATGTGGAGTGTGCACGCAAATTGGGTGGTTTAAAAATGATACCGTATTTAGGTGTTGCTGATATTAAACCTATTTTTAGTAACGATTTACAAATTGAAAATTACAACCCGTCACAAATTTGCTACCATTTAAAAGCCAGAAACGTCAGGGTGTGTAATAATTAAATAGAAAAACCCCCATCAAAATGCTGGTTTCGCGTTATAAATTACAGCCAGTTCTATGATGGTTTGGTTTCCATAATGAGACTGCGAAGATAGGTATATTATAAATCGTCTTTCTTGCTGGAGATTTTACAGTCAACCAGAAGCATACAAGAAACTACTCCTGAGGTGTGTAATTACTAAGGTAGGTCAGAGGAAATTAATATCGAGCTGAAAACGATAGAAGGTTGATTCGCGGACCGTCTATATTAACTTCTAGACTGGTTCTTGGGTGTGGTACTTCAAGAGAATGTTAACAAAATAAAATTGATACAGTTGGTACATGGCCGACTCTCTCCTCGAATAATAAAATCATTGAGATTAATAGCGTAAAACGTGTATAATTTGCTTTGTTGAGCAAACATTTACATCTAGCAGCCCGTTCTGTGCTTACCCTTTGATTTAATGAAACAAGTAGAAAGTTAAACCAAATACTAATTTAGTTAAAACCCCGTTGGTAACAATCAAATTTGCACAAAAACGTTAATTTCAAAATTGCTTGAAATAACTTGGAAGTTATTTGTCAAAGTTTCCTTTGAAATACTGATATTCTGATATAATTTAGGGGAAAAATCTTTATTTAGACTGGCAAACGCAATAATTAGTTCGTGTAGCCAGTTTGCACTAAAAATCGCGAAAGCAACGAGCGCAACAAATAAAATTATTATTACTTTCGAAATTACTTTCATAATAAACAAATAACAGAGGACGGTGCGCAATTTTCGTGGGCACACAATCACAACTTAATAACGCTGATTTATCGAAATATAATTGAATTTGTGGTTATCACAGACCACCCTTTCAGTGAAAACATCCGAAACAGACGAAGCAATTCAGATGTTGTTGTAAAAAAACATCACTTATCACAAAGAGCAAGATGGATGAGGTTTTGTTCTTTATTACTTCAGACTACTCGTGCTGCGATAGGGGCCAAAACGACGGGAAGTCACCTCCTGAAGTTTCTTTTAGAAACACCTACCGCAGGGAAGGAAATTTGAGAAATTAGAATCATGACGAAGCATCATTATCCAACTTTTTTCGTAGTCCAATTGTTCATTACTTACACTCACAGTAAGTACTTCGAATTATATTTCATAATGTGGAAAGGAAACAGCAAAGAGGTAACGTCAATTATTTATCAACATTAATCTTAGTAGATTCGCTACGATCATTTCGTAATTAGAAAACTTTTAAAATGTGTTCGAGGATAAAAGTTACGATCTCGAGAAATTTAGTTTCTTACCTGTTACAGGTAAAAAAAAAATCCACGGTCCAGTGGACTTTTAGACGGTCACAAAATAACACCTTTGTGCCTTCTTTTTGAGGATTTAAATAGGGACAGTATCCTGTGTAAGTAAAAACGAATCGCATACATAAGGGTCTCCTGAGAATAGGGCAGATTCCGGTCACCTTTTTTAATGTGCCCTGATCTTTCAAGGGTCAGAAGCTCTGGAACTGAACCGGGCACCATCACGATTTTTAACATTTTCTCAAACACTTAATTAACTTTGGGAGATTATTAACCAAAATGGAAACTGTCAGTTGTGTAATTTATGACACCCAAATCTGATTTCGCTCGGAAAACATTGCATGATTCGTAGACCAACTTAAAAAGTGTTTCATGTTTAACACAATCCAGTTAGGAGTGGTTAATTTCACCTCTGAAACCACGAACCGTGTCATTCGTATTACTTGCTCAATTCTTTGAGCAACTTAATTGTTAGTCCAATAACCATCAATAGTCTGCCCGACGATCTGATCATTGAGAAAATGCCAACTCAGTTTATTGTTGCATGAAATGTCGTCGAAATGGAAAGGATATAAAAATGTGAAGGCAAATTAAACTAGAGGGTTTAAAAAAATATTTGAAAACGTCGACATTAGATGTCTGCTTCTTCTACGTCTAAAAACAAAGGAAGTGTTTGGAAGTTGTGGTAATGACGTCTCCCTTGCCACAAGACATTGTTCGAAACATTGAAAAGAACCGATTCCGTCATTGTTCCTTTGGCTTTTCATTTCTGTAGCAGAAAAGTAATTCGTAAATAAAATGAATATCAAGAAATAATGCGTAACGTAACGCTATCAGAGATGTAAGAATGAAAAAAAATTACTTAATGACCCAACAATTTTACCGTTTCAATACGAAAAGTTAATCTCACAATCTGTAACCACAATGCGAGAAAGTTTGAAAAAGGACATTACAATTCACATGAAATCCCAAACAATAGACAGGCAAAATTGAAAGCAGTGAGATAAAAGGCCACCACTACCACCACCATCACACCACCACCTTCTGTTTAGTAACTCGACAGCGAACGTCGCTTCTATTTAAACTAAAAACCGTTGTACTAGTAATAAAGTCGTAGCATTACCGCAGATCGGGATTTAGAAATTGCTGAATCGTACACACGGACTTTCCGGTTTATTCTTGCTAGACCTAGCTTCGTTGTGTGGTGATTGTCGGATATATTTTATAGACGCTTGTGCTACTTATTTTAAGAAACAACACCGTTACGGAAAAATTGCACTTCCGTCCACCGGAAACGCTTGCACGAAGCCTTTAAGACCACGAAATATGCACACCAGACGAGATCGAAAATTCTGCAGCTACCAGCATTAAATGTGTAACGACCGGTCCCACACATGACGCTTTTATGTGTATCGAAAAAAACTACATTAAACCCAATCACGTATTTAATTACGTTCATTGAAGTTTAGAATCTTCAAATAGAGCAATATCGTGACTGTTGTGAATAGCAACGATGACCTCCGATTAGTTTTTCGTGTAGTTATCCCAACTTACAATTTGCAAGTTTGCTGTTCTCTTCAACTTCTACTTCGAAGTTCTGTTTCATTGAAAACAGTTTTCAAATCAGAAATAATTCTGGTAAACGATGTGAAAATAAACAAAGTGAAAATGGAGCATTCACCAATTTAATACAGATAAAAAATGTATAGTTCTTTGTCTTTTCATATTAAAAATTCGTTATGCGAATTTATTATTTATATTCAGAAAATCTATGAAATTTCTTCTTTTTAATCAAAGAAAAAAGTTGATTCCCTTAGTTTCACACGTGCTTTGCTTTTTATTTTGTTTTTATTTATTTTTGTTTATTCCGTCAAGAATAGTTGCGTAGAAGAGCATTTGTCTAACATTTCGTCCTTTCTAATATTTCGGTTACTTCTGTATTTTCATGATGCCATGTTATTGAACATTACAGATAATCTGTTAGACACAGCAACTTGTACTATTGTATTAATTGTATTATATTGTTGTATTGGATTAATCAACAATGAAAGAAAAATCATTCTACATTTAAAAAAATGGGATACATCATACAAAGCGTCCCGTAATATATTTATTTTATTATACTTATATTTCAACTTAACAAGAAAAAATGGAAGGAGGTAGCATTTAAAATTACACCTATTTTTTGAAAAATATCCTTTAACTGAGGTATTCGTTACGAATGAAACAGTCGTTTACATTTAATTAAAAAAATAAATCTTGGTAAAAATTTCAATAAAAAAACAGATAAACGACATTACTGATGCCTTTTAGCGATGTAATCTACATATTACAATATTCTGGTGCTAGGTCGTTCACATTAAATAAGAGAAATTTTGGAAATACAGTTGACATCATAATAAGGTTAATAAATAGCACTACCATGTGAGGTTGCAGTTCTCGAGAAACTTAATAAATAAGTATACATTTCTAAAATTTTAAGCGAAAATTGGACGACGGAATAATATGCAGATGCTATGAATAACGGGATACCCCACATCAATTTTATGTAACAAAGTGTGAACTTTGTGTGACTATATTATAATTTTAAAAAGACTCTTTAAACGTGTTGATCTTTTAATTTATTGTAAAAGGTTTACAACTTGCACTGAAACCATCATGAAGTATTAGCAATAATTAAAATTAAGAAAGATCTGTTTAAAAATAAAGCCTTTCTGTTGTAATTTTGTATTTGTAACCAACAACCTCAAGACGTCCTACAATTGTGTTCTGGAACACCATTGTTATTATGTACTTTTATATTCAAATAAAACGCTTTAATTTATATAACCGTATTAAAGTGACTTGTAAAAGAGAGTTATGGATTTACAGATATTACAGTTGGCGACTGTAGGTAAGTTGTCAAAATGAATTTTTTAAATATTTCGTGTACCACGAAAGCATAATTCTGAACTGGCACATTGAATCTAAACAATTTATAATTTTAAATATTTCCTTGAACTTTGCCTGGATCTGTACGTAATTATACCTTTTATTGATATTCATATTTTGTTAACAAGAAAGGAATTAGCACAATTTTCACGCTAGATCAGCGATGAATTTCAATGTTCAAAATTTCAAAGGCGCCCTTAAATGATGAAAAACACAACCTGATAATTACTGTGTCTACCAAATTACTAGTCTACCAAAGTCTGATGTTTCAAATGGTGGCCACCTTAATTAAATAGTTAGTACATTTGAAACTCATCGACTATGAATGTCGACGTAATTTAAATTTAATGTAGGATAGAACGAAAAGTTGAAATTACAAAATCATATGAAATTACATTGTTATTACAGCGTTATGCAAAGATGCTTAGTCATTGAAAATCTCACTTTGATTCATCATCATGGTGGGTGATTCCGAGAACCTTCCGTTTACAATTATTTCAACCGCAAGATCTTTTAATGATGAATAAATTACCATGATGTGAAAAATGTTCTCATGTTTTACAATAATTTCGACATTGTTACGATACGCGAGCATGTAGATGATAAATTTCAAGATCGTACTTTTCAGGTATATACACCGTGTAATAAATCACACAAAACCCATAAAATTTTATGACTATAACAAAATTTTCTTCTCTTTTATTACAATATGCAATAATTCAACAGTATAGCCTTTAATAAAAAATATCATAGGAAAACCCCTTATGTATAATGGCGAGTCGCAAGAGGAAATAATGAATCAGAGGAATGCGGTGAAAGCTGTTGATTCTGATGTTCAATCTAGGTAAATCTTGCTGCGTCGTATGATCAATTTAATTCTAATTATAGTGGAACTGCAATCATTTTCCTTCATCTTTATATGAATGAGGACGATATTAAATTTTGAGCTTTATACCGCATAAAAAATATATGTGGCCGCTGTTATATGGAGAAGCCAGGATATTGTATCTTGTTCATTTAAATGAAAATCCCTCGTGAAGTTCAAGAAGCGGCTTAAGCTTCTTATTATTAATCGACACGCAAAATAAGCTATTTCGCAATTTGTGTTTGCTACGAAAAGAAGACGTATAGTCACTGGAAGACGATTTTTCTAGTTTAAAGCCCCGTTTTTCTCCTGAACGAACCTAATGAGTCGTATGAACATCCCCTAAGACTCACCCTCTAAAAAAAACATATGATAAAAGTGCAATCCACAAGGCGTCTTTGTGATGAAATAGTTCTATGTACCGTGTAAAATGAGCACAAACGCTGCTGTTCTGTATCCTCAGGGACTATCAACGCAATGGTGGTTCTAATGGTGATGTGTTAAAGACTCCGATACAATGGTGTGTGGGAAGTGACGTGCATACAAGGGTGCTTTGTCAGAAGCCGGAACTTATCAAGTGTCTAAATAGTGCCCAAAAACGTAAAGAATAAACGAAATAACGGAATTTACTTGTAAGAAACTAAATGAGATGCCTAAATTACTTCCGATTTGACTCATTCGAATACTTTTAATGGTTGGAAAATCTTCCTAGTTTTCGAGAGTAGCACGGTTCCCTAATTGGATATAAGTTCCTGCATCGCTTTGATCCTTCACGAGTGACAATATTTTAACGTCGCAGTTAATGCATCTCAAAGCAGACTGCGTCTAACGTACTCGAAAATAAAAATTAGCAATTACGTATTAATTACGTTTTGCAATTGACAAGTGCTTTAAGAAAGTACGTCTGAAATATAACGACATAATCTCTTTTTTTTCTCGGGATGGTGTCTGTCAGTGACGTACCAATTTGCATACTTTAAAAACTTAAATTGTTTCGGAAACTTGCAGTAGTTACGTTGAACTACAGTAAACAAGAGGATTTGTCGCAATCAAGAACAGGAGACGTCAGGGGAGAATAAACTTTTTTCTTTCCGTAACAGGAAGAAATTTCGCCGAAGGCTTCAAAGATAGGGGCCGTCAAAATTAGATTTTAAATCGAAATATACCGATAAGGATGTTTGTGATTTCCATTCCGAATGGATTTCCAAATTTACTACTTGAATTTCATCTATAATCAACTGTACACAATCGGAAAAATCCAACCGAAGTCGAAGCTTCCCTTACTTCCAAACTATCGGTTTACCTTTATTAAATGTGCACGCTCCGCCACAAAATTATAGAGAGAAATGATTACGTATTTAAATATAAAAGATGGATATCTCCCTTTCAAATGAAGTCTAACGACGTTTTCATGACAGAATTTGCATTTATAATGCAATCTTACCTGAAATCTATACGAAGGACTGATTTCTGGTAATAATGCTTAAAATGCGCTTTACAACTAGAACTTTTGGCTCATGTGCTATTAAAAATTCTCAACTCAATGCTTTTTAATACGGTTTATACGACACAAATTGAAAACGACACAAGAATTACAAGTAAACGGTCTGCACTTAAAAACCGAAATTTATTGCTTTACTCCAGCAATAATGAAACCCAAAACCCATTGTTCTTCATCGTAACCAACATAACATTGGCATTATTCTGAGAATCTCTGATGAAGTGACGATTGTTTCCATTAGGATAAAAAAGCACAGGTTATTGAATTATTTTTCGGTCGAAGCATACTCTATGTCTCATAATGCACTGGATGTCGTTACTCCACCAATACCACAATAATTCTTAAGACAAACTAACGAGATAGCTGCACATCCTGAGGGAGTAATAAATTTTACAACGATGTGATAACGGCCACTGGTGAAAGATCGGTCGTTCCAATACCACTCATTTGGAAAATCAAAATTAGAAAAAAGATTTAAAAGAATTTAAAAAATTGAACACTCCCGCAAGCAGTAAATATAATAAAAGGTCAAAACAGGTTAAAATATTTGGGCAGTTCAAAAATTCCTGATTATTTTAGAAGTAAAAAAATCATTACAACCATATTTTTTTAAACATGTTTTTCAAAGTTGCAGTGTCTACATACTTCTACACGAAACATTTTTAATAAATTATTGAATTAGACATATTTTTAACAAAGATAAATGAATACATTTCCGGTTCCTTTAAATATTTAAATAATAATTTCATTTGAATTAACTCATAATTATAACCAGAATGGCCAACAGTTTAACATTATCAAATAGGAACCTACAACCACGATGACCTGGATCAATGTTCCGTACTGTGCGACTGCGAGTTGTGGAGTTCCAACTGTAATATTTTACTCTTCACCAAATTGTAGCACATTTTAGAAATAACAAAAGAAAATCATTGCATTTTATATCCAACTAAAAAGTCAACCCAAAGAACCTTATCACAGAACCGTGTCATCAAAAAAAAAAAAAAATTCTTTATCTTAATTACATTCACCAGCAAGATTTTATCATCGATCTGAATTGGCATTTTAGTATCTCCTGCTTACAACTCAGATCGACCAGACATAATAATGATTTAATGACATTTTTGTACCAATCAACTAAAAAGAATTCTATTGAAATTATATTTACCTGCACCTTTAAAATCTTTTTCCGTGAAACTCGAAAAATCCAATATATCAATAAAATGTGAATTGCCAATATCATTCATAAACACCGTAATTTTACGTTCAAAGTCGAAAATGCATTTAAAATTTGAAATTGAAAGCAACGTTTCATCAACGGTTCATCTCAATGGTGAAAAGAAAAGTTGCAATATTGAACTGTGAAAGCAGACGCGTTAGCAGATTCAAAGCGGGGAATTAATTTTTTTTTATGAAAAAATCTTTAAATATATATATTTACTCACACTTTTCCCCGCTTTAACAATCGTTGGAAGTATTTTACCTTTCATTTCTGAAATTACAAAATTTTTCAAAAATCGGAAATAATCGAAGAAAGGGTTAATTTCAATTTAAATCAATTTCTTGGAAAACGGCGGTATTTCCTAGACAACGACAGTTACATGCATGTCGGTGAACGAAATTTCAAAATCGTATCAGAACGAGTAAATTAAAAGAAAAAAGCATAACCATGTTAATGAAGATTGAAAATCACGACATTCTGCATTTCATGATTTTATCTAAAAAACTGATTTATAAATGAGCAACTGTTTGTCAGTTGCTAGTGCCTTTAAATAAAGAAGTCAATTTATCGGAAATCTGAAGTGTCGGTTGCAATTAGTGTCCTACCTTTTTAGGACAACCGACCTAGGATATACTAATTCATTAAAAATGTGTTTTGCTCCAAACGGAGCACATTAAGCCAAGCGTTAATGTGTTAATGCGTCCCGATTCGGTCCTGCACTTAATGCATATAGATTAATAGCCTGAGCTTTTATATTATTAGCTTTGACAGTGTCGTGTCACGTCTCTTTTATACACTAATCTGAGTAAGTTTTTAAGGAGCTATTGTAGTAACCTTACATCATCACTATTATTTATCTACCATAATAATGGGGTTGCTTAAAGTAAAAGTGTTTGATAAAAAATTTAGTAGCAAGCAACAATATATGAGAGTCATCAAGCAGCTTTACAGACCAAACACTATCGACGTTACATGATGCTTCAGAAAGTCATTTGATTTACTTCGTCAATATCACGAGTTCTTAAGGCTAAATAACGGTAAAATCGATCTTAAATCGGTCACATATTCTCCTCGTCTCGCAGCTCAGACACCAATAACAGTAAAATGACGAAAATTTTGTCATTTATCATGAAAAAAAAAAAAGAAATGTATGTTTTTTTGATGACCTGAATCCGAAGATTTAATTGAGAAACATATTTCCGCTGGCAATTTATCAGAGTACATGGTAATTATGATAGAAACTGTCTGTAATGAGTCAGCCGTTAGAGATTTTACCACGATACCAGAAGTGTCATTACAAAGCAATTTACATACTTTTCAAAACAACTGGGCTTAATTAGTACAACAATTAGTATAGCACCTATTCCGAAAGCTAAATTGCGGTGCTTGTAATGTCGTTTTGTATGGTTTATCATCAAATTATGGAACAACATTTGTCGTATTTCTTTGATGAATTATTAAGGATCTTTCCACTGACTAGATCTGAATAATACAGAATTTTCAGATCGTTGGAAGTCAGCGATGCTTTGGTGAATCACTCGAGTTCTGTACTCCCTGCATGATATTTACACAGATAGATAGGTATTCATTTGAGTTCGAAACCGAAACGTAGACGTGACTACAATAATCCATTTGGCTGCCATTTTCAACAATACCTTATGGCATATGAATATATTGTATGAAACTTAATTGCGTCATGTTTGTGTTTCGATTATGTTGCCATCTATGAATTAAGTGTATTGTCTTTTGCTCCACATCGCGAGAGCTTTCCTCGACCAAATAAAAACAGCACAACACCATTGATCTAATAATCAATAGGTTTAAACGACTTTCATGTTTATCAGACTGTAAAACTTTTCAAAATTTCGCAAACGTCCAATAATTGAACGATTGTTGCTGACTTGCTGAATCAAATAATCATAGTAATGCATGCACTACCTATAGTTAATCCGAATTGGGAGTGGTTAACGATTATTATTTGATAGCATGTGAAAACGGGAACATAGGTGAGAACGGTTCGGGTCGAGCTAGCGATGAAGATGATGGCCGGATGCTGTTGCAAAGGAGGCCAAATTCTGTCCCACTCTTGGGTCACGTAGCGGTCTTACTAACCGGCGGCAAGACTTCCAACAAATTTCCATATGAAATTTCATGGCTCCATTGTAAAAACTTCCAAGCGCACTTTACAACTGAAAATTCTTTGAACAAATAGATGGATATGTGAAATAGAAATATGTTTGTTTGGTAAAGACGTGACAAAACTGTCAATTCCAACATAAATAAATTTAACTTCATGATGAAGCTACAGGGTGGTAAATGGGCGGAAGTTTGTTAAGGTATCACCCACCTTGCCGACATAATTAATTAGAATCTGAGACTGAAACTTAAACCATCTTCAGCATAATATTCTCCAACTTGACTCTTATTCGAATTCTAATATAAGGTGAAGTCTTATATTAATTAAAGATAAATGGGACAATGTAAATGATAGTTTGTTGCTAAATTAAACCGTAATAGTTACACATCTGGAAGAGTTGAACTTTTACATTGAAGCTGAGACTTACAATCAACAACATACTGAATGTTTTCATTGACTGGGCTGAACTTTCGAAAATATCTTTGAGAAATAGCTTAAGAACAACTCCCCTAATAGACAGTTTTTTTGCGCTTTCCTCTTTTTACTGTCTTTCCTACAGGGTAATATTCTGTAATGACTATAACATTTGAAAGAATCACGGTTCCTATAAACCTCTGTAATAGCAGTCCTCAATTATTTTTTTCTACAAGAACTGTTNNTATTCCCAAATTATTGAGTTTCAGGCAACTATGAGTTATATTTTATAACGAACTGAAGAAAAAAAGAACTAAAAAATTATTCGATAAATAAAATATAACCAAATAAATTATTGTATTATTGCTTTCTACCAGGTTATCATTAAGTGCTGTTATCGAGAAATGACTGCAAAAATATTACACCAACAGCTAGCCTATAACCATAAACACACATGTTTATATCATATTTATCAGTAACTTAAGATGTTAACTTCGTATTGAATATTAAATTTGAAATAAATTAAAAACCTTACTTTCCCGTACAGTTAAATACTCCGTTTGTATTAAATAAAGAAGTCGAAACCGAGTATTTTTGATTTATACAATTTAAATAAGCAGTTAGAAATATTTGCCACATGGCCACCTCGCATGTAACATTATCTTGCGTTTTATTTAGGTTTTTCCTGTCTAAAAAAATTTTCTAAATGGCACGATATTGTACAACTTCCGTGCTAAGCTGTCACTCTGACATTTTAATAGGAAAGATTTATTATTGAGCAATAAGTGTACATTATTAACAAATAATAATAAAAAATATAAAATGAGTAAAAACATGAAACACAAAAAACTACATATGGCTGCTACCTTACATTAATTTTTAAAATTACTGCTAAACTCATATCAAAGAAAAAATTACAATTTATTTTTAGTGGCTGTCAAATTAACTTATTGTTGTGTATTCGTTGTACGAATCATTTAAACGATCCTCCATATAACGAAGTTGGTAGTAGTCAAGTTTACTATATGTGTATCATTTTTAACAACTGAAAATGTAAAAAAAACCCATAGTAACTTGTCAACATGCATCATATTCATTCATAATAGTTTTCCTTTACCTTAAGCTTCTGCAGCATACGACTATCATTTCAGAAACCCAACAACTGGAAATTCTGACAAATAAATGAGTTGTGTCAGTACACTATTATTCCAGTATATTTGTACATATAAACCTATAATACATACACCGAGTTTTAATCATCGTTTGATTAATTTGTCTGCCATCATAACACGAGGAAGTTCGTATGTGTACTTACTAAATGAATTGGTTACCACGATGTATTACATGAGGGAATTAAAGCTAATTTAATTCGAAACTTATTTACAGTAATTTTAAAATTATGATTTTTATAGGTCACGTGACGCTTAAACTTCTACATTTTTATATAATGCATATACATTTAAATAAATTCTTTAAATAAGTTTTTTTTTTCATTGGTTAGCATTTCTAAAAAAAATACTCCATTATGATTTTATACGTTCTTTAATCTAATTGTATATTCTAAAATGTGGCAAAATTTATATTTGTTATTAGTTTTCAGTATCTAATTCATTCAAGTTTTTAAGTAATGCTTTCCTTTAAATTAAATTGAATCCCAATTATGTGGCCATTAAAAAAGCTCGGGAAAAATTACTACAGTTATAAAAGGTGAAATTGAAATTTATTACTTTTATATAATTTCAGAGTGTAGGCCTATCAAAAGACGCCCACTATATGGCAGATATAAAAGATAAAATTTTGTTGTAAAAGAACAGTTTTACCTTAAAACTGAAATACTGAAAGATAAAACATACTTAGAAATTCGTTTCCCAATTTTGTTCCGAATGATAA
>QDEB01106525.1:0-13367 GCA_004193795.1 Asbolus verrucosus | reverse complement strand
TTGTTGGTATTACAGATGACTCATTAAAATTGTAATTAATTTTTTTCTCTGCATGTGCACATATATATGTGATGTCATAAAGAGAAATATAGTTTTCATTGTTCATTACGTTTGTGTAACCTATGCCACTAATTGCGATTAAATAAATTCTTTCTAACCCATTTAATGATAACGGTTGTGTTTTGAAATTGCGGTATCACCTAATTTTGGATAACCCATAATACACGTAATAAGAAGGCATATTTTGTCATTTGACATGTCAATTGTTTTGATAACTGGTTTACAATAAAAAAAAGTTTAAACTTTATTATCTGGTAATAAAAATTTGTTAATTTTATCTCATTTTTTCAATTCGAATTTTAATAAAAATGAGATTTTTATATGTTAATGAATAAAACAAATATAATGTTTCGTTATTATTTTACTTTAGTTGGTAATGGCAATTGTGAAAATATAGGTAAAATCATGTTTTTATGTTTTGATATAAAAAACGCCTTCTGATATCTCTTTGAGAATAGATAGAATAGATAACAATTCATTTGTTAAACAATCTATTTTTATTATTTAATACTCTAAGCCACACATTTAGAAATACGTCCTCGAAAATTTTTATGATTCTTTTAAATATTCAGACAATACCAATTCTCACACTTCGTCTGATAATAATTCGATTGTACATGCGTAGTCCCACGTATTTTTTTTTAATTGAAAAGGAATTACAGTCGCTATTTTTGTATTTTTTCTTACTTTACTTTTTTAAGTGACTTTTACTTATAAAAAAAACAGTGGTTCACCTAAAAAGAAGCCATTTAACTAAAAAAAAATTTTTTGATTCGCCTGAAATCAAGTTTTTGTATTGTTTCTTGTTAACCTTTTTTTTAAATTTGAGTTTTGATGATTCTTCATCCAAAGTTTTTGTTTTTACAAAATTTCTCATAGTTAAAACATGAAAAATGTTTAATTTTTATTATATTCAAGGTATTATGAGTGTGTTATTGTTATTTTACCTTGGTTGTAATGAAAATAAAACACAATTTAAAATTTCAACGTAAATTATATATTCATTAGTAAATTTGCAAAGTTGATGGCATTATTATAATTTTTATGACGCTTGTTCAAAAAGTTTTAAGTCTTCAAAAAATTACTTTTGTAAATTGTGACGGTAGTTTTTGTTAAACGAATTGTGAAAACTATATTTTGCTTTTTGACAGAATGTCAGATTTTGTACTCTGTGGAAGTACAGTAGAACTACAATATTTTTTAAATTGTTAAATAGTTTTGTATTTTGGTATTTTCACACCACTGAATCACCGTAAATATTCATGGTGAAAATGTTAAATTGTGTAGTACCTGAAATAAAATAATCAGATAAGACTGCAGAAAGGAATTCGTGACGTGACCACTAAATGGTTTATAATTCCAACTCTTGGGATTAAACACATATTGTCACTCAGTACATAATAGCAGTTTTTCTTATACAATCCTAATTCATTTATTTATGTCTAAATTAACCAAATTGGTTTTCATGTTTTTAATTTTAAAAGGAAAATTAAATTTTTTACCCGGTAAATTCCCTTTCGTGTCAAATATCGGCCTAGCAGGTAAGAAGCTGCCTGGTGATTACGTCTGGCTATCGGAAGCAATCGATCATAAAAAGGCAAGATCTATACTCAACACTCATCGAGTTGACATTTTACAACGGGAGTTACTTCGTAGTCTGTGATGATAAAACACGTCCTGTACGAAAATAACATGAAAGTTATCTATACGTTTAGACGGGTATGTTATGCAAATTCATAACCTAGACCCACCAGAAAAATAGAAACGATTTTTAACGAAAAATCTCGGATTTGTTCCATAATTCAACTTAAAGCCTTAAATAAATTATAATTAGAATTTGTGTCCAAATTTGGTCGTAGACAAATATTTTAATTTAATCACACCTTTCTAGGCAAGTTGAGCTCCAGTTCAGAACATGAACTGAAAACAGTTATTAAGTAGACATGAAAATATTAATAACGAAAGCATTTTGCGCTGCTGTAGGCTAAGGATCTTGCAGTAATAAAAGAAGAAAATTACTTGGAAAAACTTCAAAACCACTAACTGTACATAAACAAAACCTCTTTTCCTGTGTAAATTAATATTTTAGGTAGTTATCGAGTCGTTAGATCTAAAAATACCCACTCTTAAATTCATGTTAATTTTGTTATTACATCTGAAGTAATTAAGTTGATGGATTATACGTTTTTTTTTAATATCAGTAACGACGATAAAAGCATTTATCAATATTATTCAGAGTAAATATAACTCTGCATTTCAGTCGAGTTGGAATGATAAATATTTCCATTGAAACTGTCGTTTTTTAGGTATTAAGTAAAATTTAATTTCACGATATTGCATTCTAAATTTATTTCTGCGGTCAATAGAGATTAAATTATTACTTCGTTTGCAATAACGTTTTTTCCTCGTTTCCATTATAATAGACAACATGTGGATGGTATCGACGTAAACTTAAATGCAATGGAATGAGTAGTTTGTTCCAACGGTTCATTAACCAGGTAAAAGCATGAAAGCATACTATGCCCATTTTGTATCGTACTACGTTATATATTTCGAAATATTTCACCATTTATTCAGTTTCCTTTTTAAACAATTTCTAATTAACTACTACTGTCTTTTTTTGTGTGTGCTCTGTTGAACCGTGACGTATTATTTATATTCATTGTTTTTATCTATTTACATAAGTTTCACATTAAATTTATAAATTATTATTAAACTTTGATAAATAACACAAAATGGATACGTTTACACTTGTGTTATTTCGGTCGTTATCAACTCGGATTCGTCACAGTCAAATATGTACACGGTCATTACAAATGATCCTCTTCCAAAGTTGGTTGTGGCTGATACGCCTCTCTGAAAGTGTTTGTGAGGGTGACACATCCAAGCCCAACATAAACATTTGTTAATAACGTCTTGTAAGAACATAACAAATTATTGTTTGTATCGGAAACGTTATTTCGTTTTGTAGCCAACTGATGTAAAATAATTTTCTTTTTTGAACATCCGTTACGAAAGATTAAAAAATCAAGACAGTCAGTCCTATTTTAAAAATCCCATTGTTCAATAATGAATATTTTTCTAAAATCCGAATTTTATGTTATGAACAAAGTGATAACAAATATGCAAAATAACAAGGAACATTTTATTTTTGGATGAATAAAAAAATACTCAATAGAGAGAGCTGTTATCATTTATCAGCTTTAAACTAATGCAATAGGTTTTATTCCTTATCATTTAAATAAAAACCTTTGTATAATAATTCCGTCGCGTTTATTGGTGACATTTCCAAGGTCCTCATTTTCTGAAAAAAGTTAACAGAGAAAATAGAAAATTAGATGTTTTTGGATTAAATGTACCCTTTCACGTGAGAATCGTAAAATTTATTAGTTGCGTAATATTGTCTGGTTTTCGGCGTGAAAGTTAACCATTTTACCGAAAAATCTGGTTTTAATAATAAATTATTTCGTTTCAATTTTAATGAAATTAAGCACCACTGTACCACTAATGTAAATAGTAATGAAGTGCGACGTCACAATCTTGGCCACTCCTATTTATAAGCGATTATAAGAAAGCGAAGAAGACACGAAATTCGCTGTCTCCTTTTAACTCGTTTTACATTTGTAAGCGATGCTAAACACGCTTTTGTAAAAATTCAATGTCATTACGAACAAATTGATTCATTGACCTTGTTTACACTTTGTTTTTCATTATTGAAAAAATTCTTTTACCACTGAATATTGAATCTATCATTTTCAGTCCTTTTATCTGCCATGCGAAGTAGGTAAAGGAAATAAAGTTGTTTTTTGTTTTGAGCCGGGCCATTGAAGATATAAAAGTGAACGTCCTTTGTTTCGTCACGTCACGATAATTTATTTAGATTTATCTTCCCAGATAAAAAAAAAAACTTTATACAGCTCATTAATTCTTACAAATTAAATTCAAATGTAGTCAGCACAGATTTTTTTCTCGTTATGGATTCTATGTAAGTGAGGATTATATTGATTTAATGGAGCCTTGAACAATGCTTATTCTCATTATAGTGTAATTTTATCATAACAACCGCTCTTTTATCGCTGTTTTCAAATAAATATTTTAACATTTTTACCAATAATGACAATAGCGCGTATTGTTAAATTTATTGATCTGCTATAAATAACTTAATCCAATTTAAATGTCATGAAACTTGTTCCGTTGATGTGAATTGATCCCACTATTTATAAAATAATTATTTTATTTGAATACTTTCACAAACGCCTGGAGTAGTTACATGACATGGTTATTCATTAAATTCTCCATTACAATGATAATAATTGCGTTACACAATAATTTGAAGGTTTCCTGGTTATCATGCGGTGAATTTTTTAACGTTTTCAAATTTTTCAAAACAAGTTTATTCCTCTTAGATAGCTGTTTTCTCTCTGTTGTTATAACTGTCGGTAAACGAGAATCCACAATGTATTAATTAATCAAAGTAAATAAAATTTGAGCTTGTTAACCAGATTATTTTTTTAGCTGCAATAAACTCTTAGTCATGTTATAAAATGTTGAATAATTGTTACAATAATTGCTTTTGCAATAAAATTATTAACGAGAAACAGAGTTGTTTACATTAATTTAGAATAAAATGTAGCAGCTTAATGGTTGCAACACATTCAACACATGTGTCAAGGTTGTTGCATAACTTTTACCATTTGACATTTGAGTTTGGATGATACAACAATTATTTTTCCCGCCGTTGGTAAAATTTCATTAGTTGAACGGAAAATTGTAATGACAACAAAATTCTGAAGTTGAAAACCTTGAAATTTATAATTTGAGGTAAAACGCGAATCCTTGCAAACTTCAAATGTAATGTGGGCGTTTTAATTTTACGAAAACTTGGGAAAGTGAAATGCCCGTACTAAATTAAAATATTTAACTGTTAAGATTATTATTTGTTTCATTTATTAAATTTAATTTATTAAAATGTTAAACAAAATAAAAAACTTCAGTTAATTAATATTTAATTGGTTATCGGTTATAAAACGATCACGTATACTGTTCTAGTAATTTTAAAATAAAATTATTGTTCTGTATTTTCTGATAAGGTTTTGTTCTTTATAACGTGGTTGAAAGTGTCATTTTATTAATTTAAAATGGTGTGATTCTTACCCATTTTATAACCGCTTCCTTCAATGTCATTTAAATAACAAACATGTTAAAAGATGTAATAAATTTCAAACGATTTTAGACAAATCGGTGTAGTGTTTACAATGATAAAGTGGTTATCTAAACATTCTACAAACAAAACTAGTTGTTCTCGTTTTCGCAATAACAATAATAATTCTGAATAATTCGTTTTCGAGATAGATAATTCTCAACATGAATTTGACGAATTTCCTCCAGAAAGTGCACTTTTAAAAGTAATTACATTGAGTGAGCCACCGACGGAGACGCTGCATCTCTCTTCTCACTTGTTTCATATTTATTAAGAGAATACTCTTGAATGGGCGTCCCAATAATTATTTTCCCTCAACTTCGCAGATGACTTGGCAATACAAGACGTATTATGATGGAATTTATGTTCTGGAGATAAAATGAAGAATGAGCTCTGATAATATAATTTAATGAAACACCTTGCAATTGATCATAAATAATTATTGATGATGGTGGAATAAAGGAAGTGGACCGTTTCAAGTTCAGTAATTGTAACTAAGGAAAGTGTGCCGCTTTATTGCAATGTTTTTAAGTGGTTGCTAATACGATTAAAATTACTGAAACAATAATGAAAAAGTGAGAGGGGCGATTCGCAAACTAAATGTCACAAGTTGAACTCGGAATGTCTAGTGGGAGTTTTATTTAAAATCAGAAACATGTTATAACATTTTATTAATTTGTTTATCCAGTTTATTGTGAAGTATTTCCTGTTGTAATAAATTACATGGACTAGTAAGTCTATTTTAGGTTAAAATATCAGAACGTGTTAATGTTGTGTATAATTTTGAGAGTTAATCGGTAGATATTGTGTATTTCTTTTTTATGACTTACATTAATGATGACGAATAAGCCTTTTTTCGCAGTAATTGCGGAATTTGTTTGATCATTGTGGGCATAATCGTTGCGTGGGTGGAATTATTCATTATGTACCTGTTTTTTTTTGCATATTTATGATATGAATCTTTTGATGAGTGTATTTTTAAAAAAGTTGTTTAATTAGAGCTTACAACTGATAATTATCGTAGTTTTTACCGTAATCAGGCTCAAATTCTGGTAATCTTTGAGTGTAATTGGAATTACTAAATAACCTTCATTTTATATTAGTATCTACTGGATAATTCAGTTGGTTTTATTTATTAATTTGTTTGCTTCTGAAGAAAAATTGCCGAATAAAAATGGAAAAATAAATGCGTATTACGTTTCTAAAAAGAGCAAATACTACACATTGCAATAAAGGAAAGATGTCAATACGGGTGATATCGGAAGCAATGCCGAACAGTTATAAATTTTAACTTATTACCATGCAGAATAATTGAGATGTCGGTTTGTTTATTAACCACAAACAGGAAATTTTGTTGAATGACGTTTCAACATTTCATGAAATTACTCCTTATAATTTACATTTTAATTTATTCAGTTCAAGTAATTTTTGGGCAAACTCTGTATTGATTTTATTTTAATTATTTCTTTAACAACTTTTTTTGTGTGACGATGTATATAGGTTAAGTTTTGGAATTTTAGGATAATTCAAGGTTTATTGCTACTTTTAGTTTCTAATAAAAAAATTGAAAATAGTGATTTAGCAAAATTATAAATATATTTTGTAACAACCATGAAAAATAAATAATATTTATGTCTAGATTTCACATTTTTATAATAGGTATTTTTATGTTTTGAAATAAATCATAAGCTGTAAGTTTGCGTACAAAGTAATTATAATTGACAACTTTAATTTTTAAAATTCCTGTTTTATGTTTCATATGGAATTATCACAAATGTTTTCTGTATGTTTAATTGTGAGTATTAATTAATATCAATTAATTTTGTTAATTTGTGACAGACATCATCGTGGACTACTGAAATTATGATTATTTTTTTTGTAATTCAAACACAATTTGGAAGCCGAGCTCTTTATAGAAGATTATCCCGGCTTAAAGTTTGTGCTTGCAGCTCTAGTTTATATAATCTTATTGAGCTAGTCGCTCCGGCCCATATTTCATCCAATATTGCAACGAAGCGGACAATATTAATATATTTTTCTTTCAGCGCAGCACAAAGCACGTACTTTTTATTTTAACGTTGTAAACGTTATTACAGCGAAAAGAGAAGTAAAAAATTGATTTAGCAATTTATGTGTATATTTAACGGTGCTTAACACTCCGCAGCCGTACAATCAATAACTTTCCGACTGGAATATACTATTTTAATATCGAGTCAATTTAATAAAAATCTTTAAAGATATTATAAGAGTTCAAGGATCACAGCACATCGTGACGTAATTTCTATGTAGGTCTTGTTTGCTTCCGCCAGTTAATGAAGTGGTTAAATTTAAATTAATTGCATTTAAGTATAGTTTCGAACAAATTAATGCCCGTATTCAAGCAGATGCGATTAAAATTTTATTATTGATCATTTGTGCCGAAGGAAAACTGTAATATTCTTTGTTTGTTTCAGGTAAGCCAACAGCGCTCTAATTTATACAAGCGAGATCGTTATCCAATCAGGTAAATTTTATTAATAGTAATGTTGCGAATTAAATTGAGTTTGTTGTAATCACGGAGATGGAAATTTGTCTTGGAATTACAGTAATAGGGGTCTCCTGAAAATAAAAATATAATAATAAAAGATAATTTATAAAAATGTGAATACAATTAATTTTTTTCAAACGAAATGAATATTTACGATCCAACAGCCTATTCTAATTATTTAAACGAGTTGTATAAATTTCCTTGTTTAATACAATGAAGTTCTCGTCTCGCACTAATTTGATTAAAGTTAATGCTAGCGATTTAGGAAAGGACGTAATGGAAGGCCGGATAATTTTATAAATACAATTCATGACAGGAAGAAAAGCGAAGGAATCGAACTTAAAAAACTGAATTTTTTGCAGCATGCTGTTAGCAAATTTATAATTGGCTTGTTACCATACCAGAATGTCGTTTTATAGCGTCATCCAAAGAAATGAGAATTTGTACTGACAAACCGTTTCACATAAATGTAATAAAAATGCCCGTTCCCAGCAACTTGGACCAAGCAGATTTGTATCATATTTTTATTATAACTTCGCTTTGCGGTAGGAAAGGCAACAGATAAAATCGCGCATCTTCCTCGAATTGATTTTGGTTGCAAGATTTCCCGGTGTGGATGTCGACGTTTTACATAAATGTGAACTAATCAAAAAATGTGTATAGTTGCTGAGGATCATCGTAAACCAAAGGGAACAATGATAGATATGTCAACGTTCTGTATTGAACCCCAGCATACGATTTTTTATTGTTATAAAGGGATAAAACATGTTTATTCTCTTTGTTCGTTTTACGATTGCTAAATCGAATTGATTACAATTTTTTCTTTATTGTCAGAGCAAAAGGATTGTGTGTTGTATTACAGTTTATGGAAGACTAAATTAATGCACCGCAGTCACACGCAATGCTTAACTGCATTTGATTTACAAATTGATTTTCAATATCCAGCAAAGCTCTTTGTAAACCATTTAATTTTAATGAAGTCTTCGTCCCATAAACTTACTAAAGGAAGGTCGGTATATATTGGATTGAACGATGCAGTTATATATTTATTTAGATAATGAATTATCGAAATGAAATATAGGAACTCAGCGTTCCACCATTATATATTGGACATGTTCAATATCATACAGCCACAATTGCAAAACGCCCCGAATTTCTCCAAATATTTTTAAATGGTGTAGTTGTGTACTTTATGAACCAACTGTATACAGGAAAATAATTTTAAAATATGGATTACAGTGACTACCATCTGTCTTCATTTCGAAGTTTCAGTAATAAAGCTGTAATCTCACTTTTTCGCAATGTTAAGACATCTGTATATTGACCCTCGTTTTTTCCTTCACAGTCATCAAATTATATTACAATTAGTTTCCATTTTCTTTTGTGACCAATATGTTAAAATTTATTTTATAATAAATTATTATTAAGGCGGTTAATGCAGTGAAACAAAGGAGTAAACAATAATAATGCTAATTATTTGGCTTTAATAGCTTAATGACGCAATAATTTTACATACGGAAACTGTGATTGTGACAATAAATAAAAAGTTAATAGCTTGTAGTGTGGTTATTTGTAATTGAAACGTAATGTTTAAAATACAGAGCTAAAAAAAATTATCGATTTATTCCATTAAGAAAATGTTAAACTGTGTCTGACTTAATTTATGTTTTTTTCTCTTTTTAAGAAATAGGTTTGACCTCGTTACAAAAATGATTATTTTGTGGTAGGAAATCATACATGAAGTGGATAAAATTAGAATTTTTCGTATCACGTGATTGTTCATCATTATAATGAATGTTTAATGCACTTTCTTTTAACAGGTAATAATTATTTAATGTGCATCTTTCTATTGATTAGTTTCTTCATATTATATTAAAGTAGGTTTTCCCAATTATCTAATAAGGAAATAATAAGGCTGCATATTTTAATATTAACTTAACACCTACCTTGTCGGAATAATAATTTTTGTTGCATGGGTGTACTGTTGAACGACGTTGTTAATGAAAGAAGAAGTATTCTAACAATTATTTTTATTTATAACGTCGGTATTTCCAGCATAATTATTTTCAACCGTTTTTATGATCCATTAATATATTAATGGATTTAATGTACTTATTATTTGAAATTTAGTGTTGGGAATAAAATTTTGTTACGCCACTGGATCAGAACTGCATCTTCTAAATATGTTTAGAGCGTGTTGCCCGTTGTGTTTCTCCTTTTATTTCTCGCTCCAACGCGCCTGTGCCCATGAAGTAAAAGAAGATAATCAGTTTGACAAATATGGTTTTGTGTATTCATAAAATTAATATATCATCTTATGAATCTTCATAACAATTTAAAAATTCTGTGTAGATGGACAACAAGTAAAAACTGTATTTTGATTCATTAAACAGCCTGAAAATAATTTTTAAAAATAATAATTAATACTCATAAAAAATGTACTTGCGTTTGTAGTGCAAATCGATACACTTTATTGAAAAGGAAGAGAAATTGTATTTATAGTTTCAATGTCAATAGTGAAAATTTGTTATGCTGGAGAAATTTTTACTGAAAAAGTTTGGTNNTTTTTTTTCTTTCTAAACGATTGAAATATTAGACCAAATAAAGATTATTAATATAATGCAATATGATGTTATTAGAGTATACATAATAAACGTCAGTGACGTGTTTGTCCCAGATACGCTTTCATTCCACTTCACCTTATCCAGCTACACTTATAAAAATTTTATGATTGAGAGAGAAAAGTGGAAATGGATAACTGATGCGTGACGTGCAAAAATATAATTCTTATGTTTATCGACAGATCAAATTTATTTTTCCGACGGTTCTATTTTCATTTTTGTTTAGTGCTTTGGAGAGAATAGAAATTTATTCGAAATCACTATATGAATGCCGAGCCTGCAACACATTTGAAATATTTAAACGATTTAATTACCATCCGCATTATGGTTTAAATGTAAAAAGTATTTCATTACTAAAATGAAAAAGAGGGAATTACGTCATCAGCATAATTAATCGGATTAGCATTTTAATTGGATAACTTTTATTTCCTGATCCTTCTTTGTGCATTGCAGTTTTTCTTCATCGTTTATTGAGCGAAGAAACCGGAAATATTTTCGTTATACATTTCATTACGAATTTATATGACCATATTAGAGAAAAACGTAGAATGTATATACGATAAGGATAAGGTATTTTAGGGAGTTCCCTTGAGGCTCTATCCTGAATCCTGTATCGCAAACGAGTTCAGGTGCTCTTATTTCCTCCCTATCTTTATCCTTTTTGACACATTGTTTTGCAAACAAAAATACAGATTACCGCACACAAAGAGATTAATTTAGCACCTCTTTTGTGTGTTTCAAATTCCAATCGCTATTATGCGTCTTTATATCTTTATGCAATTGACTGATTTATAATGCATTATTTTAGGTTTTATTGCTTCTTCAAAGAGGATAACATCTAATTAGAGGAACACAACATCTGATCAACAGTGAAAGCTGAATGAAGCAAATTTTTTTTTGCGAATCACAAAAACCGGTCGTTCGGACATCTTGTAATTAATTAAAATTGTTAATGACGGAGGAGTTGTGTAGATGAATGATTTTATGGAGTTAATAACGTTTAAAATAATTGACAACAAAAACACCTGCACATTTCATGTAGATTCTGGAAATTTATTAGTTTTCCGTAAAGTGTGTTTAGTGAAGCCGAATTCTCCCCTTTTATCGACCGTTATGCAGGGGTCGGAGGCTGGGGTAGTAAAATCCCTCTTCCTGTTTATAACATTTTACAGAAATTGCTGTTTCAATAAGTTTAAAGAAAAAATATCTTATAGTGTCCCAACATCTCGTTTAGTTAATGAATAATGCAAACGAGGAGTCACTTACACGAAATAATTTAATTTAACCCGAGCTTTTAACTAGTACAAGTTTTCTTTTAGAGCTTTTTAAAACGATGAAAAATCAATTAGACTCCCCCTTATTGTCGTCAGTTTGAAAGAGTAATTACTCGGGCTTAAGCAAGCTTAACGTTGAGACATTTGGGGTGTTTGTCATGTTAATAATGCAACAGAAGGAGTTATTCAATATCGCCCGAATTAATTTCGTTCGCAAACCAGACACAAAACGATGAAACATTTACGAGACATTCGCCTCACCTAAATTCGTTTCTAAACAAACACCCTGTAGGTATCTTAACCCAAATATTTATTTTTATGGCGCTGGGAATATTTTACATTTTAGCAATAACCAGATGCTTGTCTTTGCACATGTCGGCACCTTCTCCACCAAAAAAGAATTTACCTGGAAAGTCTGGAAATCGTGGATTTTCGTTGAATTTGGATGCAGAAGCTGCACTTGATTGATAATTCATACTATGACAAATTATTACAAAAAAGATTGTGATTTTAAATTGTTGACATTTTAAAACATTTTACTAATGAAGAAACCTATTTTTTATATCTAAGTTTCATGAAAACTGTATTTTCTCGCCTTTAACCTTTAATCTTAATTATCTCATTAATGTACCTATTTTAATGAAATTTTCTAATTAATATATTCCTTTATTCTAATGATTTTTTTGTGTTTCCTTTCTCTGTTTCTTTTTTTTTTATGTCTATGAATGTCTTTTTTTCAGGTTGCTAACTAACATAACTTTTTCCACACCTTGTTCCGTGTTCACCCAAACTAGGACTCTTTTGGGCCATCTATTTTCAAGCTTCCTATTTATGTGTCCTAACCAAATAAATTGCTTTCTCTCTATTTCTTTTACTAAATCTCGTTCTACACCATCATCTGTCTGATATTTTCGTCATTTTTCATCCTATCTTTTCTCGATTTGCTACATTCTAGTTCTGGATATTGATGCGTATATTTTATTTCGTGTTTTAGCGCACGAGCATTAGCGAGGAGCGCTATTGATCTTGTCCATGTGACTCTCTCGCTCACTCGCTCGCTGGTCCTCTAGGACATCACACCGATAGCGTGAGAACGGTTTGACCTATCGAGTTCAAATTTTGTGTACGGATACTCTGTCAAATTGTTAGATCTAAGTTCGTTAATGGGCAATATAGATCAAAGGGTTGTGGGGGGTGCACAGCCCCCCTTATTATTAATTAAGATAAACCGATGAAATTTTGTCAGTTTGTTAAAAATATCGAATGGAGGCAAACAAAAGAAAGAAAATCAAAATCGGTTACTTAGCGCCTGAGTTATTAGCTTTCAAAATTTTTAAAAAGTGTCATGCATCACGTCGATTACGTCAGAACGCTTTGACCTATCGAGTTCAAATTCAGTGTACGGATTCTTTCTCACATTCGTAGTTCTAAGTTCGTTAATGGCCAATATAGCTCAAAGGGTTGTGGGGGGCGCACAGCCCCCCTTCATTATTAATTAAGATAAAACGATGAAATTTTGTCAGTTTGTCACAAACATCGAATGAAGGCAAACAAAAAAAAGAAAATCAAAATCGGTTACTTAGCGCCTGAGTTATGAGTTATTATAGTAAATTATAGTAAAGGGAAGAAATATATGCAAGAAACTTGCCACTTTGATGAGGGTTTGACAACTTTATGGTCGACCG
>QDEB01106511.1:0-10174 GCA_004193795.1 Asbolus verrucosus | reverse complement strand
AAATTAGGGTCTGTGGTTAACCCTTGAATTTGAATTATTAAAAAGATAATGAAATCCAGAAATTTACAATCTACAATCAGTGCTGTTTTACAAAAAAAAAAAAAAAACAAGAAAGGAACAAACATGCAGTGCCGAGAAAAAGAGGACGATAAAGAAGCAAAAAACAGTAAAAATATAAACATCAATAGTGAACTTAACAAGAAAAAATCTATAATCTACCTTATTGTAGTTAAAATTTTATTTATTTATTGATTCAGTGATGTGAAACCTTATTCAAAAGACTGGAACAAATAATGATAGAGAAAGTGAATTTAAGTGCAGAAATACTATAAAAATGCATTCGCTTCTCAACTTAAGACAAAATCGGTGTACAAAATATTGCAATATTGCAACGCTGCAATGAAGCTTTTTAAATATATAAATAACTAAAAATTATCGTCACATTTCACGTACCGTCATATTGTTGAATATTCCAAGTCATATTTTCAGTAAACTTAGAACGGGAATAATTCAGAAAAGTGCCCACTTTACAATGAAAAATTACGTTATGAAGTTGTTGATAACTTTAGCTTAATAGATATTTGTAAAAATAAATCTCTAAGCCCCAGTAGTGGTATATACAAAAAAAATCAAAATCCGTCAGGTCTCTTTGTAATTCGAATAACTGTAAATGACATTTATCTACTTTACCGATTGCAATATTCCCATAACCTAATTTGACCTGCCTATTTCGTATTACATTTACTAATATGATAGAGTAAGGTAAGTTTCTGTAATTTTGAAAACCATTTTACCTGAAAGATTAAGTACAAACTTTGTATAAATAGAAGTATTTAAGTAAAAGTACTTCGTTCCTATTTCAAGCAATAACCCCCACTTTCTCTTTCTCTTATCGCTATCGCTTGTGGTTTACCTATAATTCCTGTTGATATTGGAATTATAAGATTACGAAATTCAATCTAACTCCTCATGTGGTCGTTTTCTTAACTTGCCTAAGCCCTTTAAATCTAATAATTGTAGACAACAGCATTTAAATATAACACGCGAAAAAATCATGTAATTTAAGAAAGTGACAATGCGCAGTGTTGGAGTGTTTCAGATTTCAGCTTCTTTCCAAATCACAACAGCCTCCACCGTAAACAGTGTTAAAATAAACATATCAGTTCCGAAACGTCACTTCACGCTCCTTCAGCAATTTGCGAAGTTCACGTTGAAGAGACCGTGTGAAAATTACAAAGTAAACGAAACATTTTACCTGACTTCCAGATGTGGCCAAGGTCGAACTCGCCCGATAACAGCAATTTCAGTCATAAAAAAATTTTTGCCGTCAACGACGACAAAGCGTCGGACAGGTACTCGTCTAATTTGCGGATTTCCCCCGAAAATATCTTGCAATAAACGGGCTCACTGCATTGTTTGGTTTATACCTGGACTATTGCAAGGGTGTGGGGTGTGGGCGTAACCCGGCTCGAAACCAGACGCAGTTCCTGTAATAAAACCTCCATCCAGCACCTGAACGACACCTGGATGACACGAAATTTCTAGTTTCGAGTTATATCATTTGAAATTTCGTGTAACAACGCACCCCCTTATGTGTGTGTGATCGTTCTTTGCTGGTAGCGCGAGTGTGACCCTAACCCCTCGAACGAACCCCTTATCTGCTCTCATCTGCGCATTCTATAGGAGGAAGAATAGACAGATAACCTTTCTAAACTGATTTGTCTCTTTCAATAGCATCCCGACTGCATTGTTCTTTTTTTTATGATTTTTTTCAGTTACTCCTTGCTTTTGTGGACGACATCGAGGAAATGCGACAGAAATAATCGCCATCGGCGCGATTGCTACGGGCATTAGGTAAGGGTGCTGTGACTTTTGACCAGCGAAGAAATTCTTTGTGCAGGTCTAGACAAGGTTGTTATCAGGTAAAAGTGGCCGAGGTGAACCACCTCCTGTTGTGACAGCGGCTTCGGCTTTTGCTAATTCCCTTTAAGTCGGTATCGATCTGGTTAAAATTGTGAGGGTGCATTCGAAAATTTCGATACCTCAACACTGACAACAGCCGATCCTCGTTCGGGTTGTTGACTTGCATTTGAGACGAAAATGGCACGAATCTCCTGTCACGTGACCCACAATTTAACGGTGACGAAAAAATTTGAAAATTGATTTTGTTGCATCGAAGCCGTACGTGCGTAAGCTCTGAAATCTGTTTTCATAAATTTATAAACAGCTAGTTTGTCACGTGATCCTTGAATTTCGTGATTTTAGTAAACTGACTTATAGATTAATGTTCTCATTCGGACTGGTTTCACAAAAAGGCGAGCGCAAAAAGAACACTGTTTCCTTTTTCCTTCGATTTTTCCTCCCAGTCTAGACTCATAACTCAAAATTCGTGTTCTCGGCCGTAATAATTCATAATTTACAGATCGATTATAATTAATAACGAACAAATTTACAATACCGAAATATATCGTTATAAAAGAAACCAAATTTGAAAAATTTTCAGTTAAAAAATAATCACAATCTTTTGTGAATCGTTACTAAGCTATTTACAAACACTTAATTGTGCCTAACGACGGATCTAAAAATAAAATGGCTCATTAATATGTACATTATTATTACACTAAACAGTGAATTCAAAACACGGAAATATTAAATGTCTCGATACTGGTTTTCGGCTTTCTGTTGTTTTGAATAAACTCCCACCATTCGTTTCCATATTTTGAAAACACTTCACATTGGTGGCAAAAAATTTAACAACATGTTAGTAGCACCTTTTTCGGTAAATTCTAAAGGTTATACAACACATATTACGAATAATTAATAATAATGGACCAAACTTACACTTGTCACAACATCTTGTTATCACAACGTCTGAGATATATTTAATTTTAATTAAGAAAGTGATTATGATGTCATGTCATTGACTGTCAACAAAACCTTTAAAAAATCAACTTCATTCTCAAATTCCAAAATTATTCTAAATTGCTCTCTACATGTACATTTAATCCGATTTTGATCTACAACTAATAACAACGAAAAGCAGAAGGAAGATGGGAATTATTAAATTTAAAATATAAATAATGAAATAATTAACTAACATTCTACGATGAATAAATCATAGAAATATTTACAATAAAAAAATATACTTTCTGACGACAAATTAAGTAATTTATTTTTTGTTTGATAGAATACTTCTAACAGAATTAAAAAATTTCAAAAGACGAACAAACCGATAACATGCAAAACTGAACAAATTATTTTTAGTGTACGACAGGCCACTGTATAAATTAAAGATATAACAGCTCTAATTCTCCATTTCAGACGATTACTCGACTTACCGTATGCACAAAACGGAAATAGAAACAGTACAAATAATAATCAAAGAAATATCTGTGCATTACAATTATAACATATCAGTTACGTTATAATTTAGTTAATTAATTAATGACAAGTGTTCATTAAATGTTGTCATAACATACTCTTTAACTGAACTAAAAAAAATGACATATTTGTTTCATTTATTGATTTTTCAAACACACGGTGCACATATCGATATATCGATACGAATCGATACGATAACATGTACCGACACACCGATACAGCGTGTATCGACATAATAAAACGATACGATACGACAATTCGACACGTACATTACAAAATAATATGTCGATACGACGGTAATTTATTGCCATTTGGGACTTGTTAAAATTATGTTTTTCTTTTATTTGGGATATCAGAAGTATAGTATTGAATTTGAAAAGAACGGTTAAAATACTAAAGTGTTTTTCTCCTGATAAATACAATAAACAGTATTTAACTATCGATACAGGCAAGTATTGATACATCAGTATCGATGATATCGATTATATTTTTACATACAAAGCAGCGGAGCACCCAACCCTAAACAAGAGTGTATTTTGCAGCCCTTCCACCTATTTAGCTTGGGTCTTAATAGAGTCTAGATTCGACTGATTAAATTATGATATATTAATTGCCAAATAAATAAGTTAGAAAATGTGGAAAGAAAATTGACAATGTAGTACAATGAGTTGCGATTTGCCCGGACCTAAAAACGACGAAATTGCGATGCGATACGCCGACAAATGTTTCATTAAGCAATATTGTTTTTGCATTTTTGTAAAACTGAGTATCGGTGAAAGTTTTTGTCGTCGAACAATTAACGGCCGCCTCATCATAAATTCGAATTTATCGTCAATAAACATGCGAAATTATCTGTAGCTCAACCGAGAAAATTTCGTCTCGTTGACATTTCCATGAGAAATGGAAATTGCTTGTTTCTGATGTCACCGTTTTAAAATGCCAAAACAATGTCAACCAAAAAATCCGTGCGACTGAAAGCGCTGAAAAAACCGCAACGGATTACACGCACGCCCGCCTCGAGGAACCGAACGTCGATTATTTCATCGCTAAATTAACAGATATCACTTTTAAATAATATTTTAATAGATATGTAAAACGGCGTGAATATTTTGAATGAAATTATCATCCCATTAGGAGCGATAAAATCCGAGCGAGATTTTTGCCGAGATCGCACAACTGGGCCACCTCGGAGGCGCAGCACCCCGTCTGGAAATCGGGCGCGAAGCGCGGGCCGATATAAATCCACCCCGACGTTTCGGACAGCATACATATGTATAAGGTGCAACTGCTAATGCCCCATTGTATTGCAAATTCCATGTTAATTTCACTGTGGCACAAGCCAACTATGATTTGTTCACAGACGCGTACGCAACAGGTGACTTTTGATCGCGCAAATCGCCCCGTTTTTTGCGGGGCGGGCGGCCCGCACCGGCCCCGAAACGCAAATTTCGATTTTTTCCCGTCGTCGGGGCGGGTGGGAATTTTTTTGGGATTTTTGGAAATCGGTGCGGCGCTCCGTCGGAGGCCTCTCGGTATGTGCACGGTCTGTTGCCTAGCTACCGTGTCCTGCCGAGTGTAAACACTTCCCCTCCTCGGTGGAGGTGGTTGGCGGGCGGTGTCCCGGGGCCCGGAGCCAGTGGCGGTCCGGGCCGGCGTGACGTCACCTCCGCGCGGCGAGTGAGACGCCGCCAATGGCGCGCGCACCCTACTCCCGGGGCTGGTGGGGCCCCGGTGGTGGGGGGACGGCTCGCAGCCTTCGCCTGCGACCGTCGGAGTCAGTAGTAGAAGCAGAGCGCGTGCAGAGCGGTATGCATAACGCATGAGAGCAGAGCATCTGTCAGTTTTTTGGTTAAATGACCGTCTGGCGGCGGCGGATTCGCGTGTGATTTAAGGGTGGCAAAGTGTACGAACACGAAGACAGTGTGGACTCGGTGGTTGGGCGGCCCTTGCAGGGCATGGCGGCCACGACGTACCTTCCGGCGAGTAGTGCGGTAACTACGGATCTGGACGGCAGCGTCGTCGGGATGAACATCGTCGGAGGATACCACGCCAGCGCCTCGCCGAGATCAGCGGCCGACGCCAACGAGATGAAGTACCTCCCGCAGCACCACCACCACCACAACCACCACATGGCGAGCTCGCCGTCCCCGGGCGGCCACGCCGCCGTCTCCCTGTCCGCCGCCAACCCCTGGGTCAGCCTGCAGCCCGGCGCCGACCCCTGGGCCGCCTCCATGGCCGGCATGCACCACGCTCACCACCACCACCCTCACCAGGACGTCAAGCCCCTGTCGCAGCAGGCCGACATGATGCACCACCGCCAGCAGCAGCAGCAGAGCATGGGCTCGCCCCACGCCTGGCACGCTCCCGTCTCGTCGGCCCATTACAACCCCGGCGGCGCCGGCTCGCCCCTGCAGCAGTACCACGCCGCCATGAACGGCATGCTGGCCCACCACCAGGCCGCCCCGCAGCTCCACCACCCCCTGCACCGGGACATGCAGAGTCCGCACCACCCCCAGCACTCCGACAGGGACGTCAGCGGCGGCGAGGACGAGACCCCCACCAGCGACGACCTGGAGGCCTTCGCCAAGCAGTTCAAACAGCGGCGGATCAAGCTCGGGTTCACGCAGGCCGACGTGGGGCTCGCCCTGGGCACCCTCTACGGCAACGTGTTCTCTCAGACCACCATATGCAGATTCGAGGCCCTCCAGCTGAGCTTCAAGAACATGTGCAAGCTCAAACCGCTCCTCCAGAAGTGGCTGGAAGAGGCCGACTCCACGACGGGCTCGCCCACCTCCATCGACAAGATCGCCGCGCAAGGGAGGAAGCGAAAAAAGCGCACCAGCATAGAGGTGTCGGTCAAAGGCGCCCTCGAACAGCACTTCCACAAACAGCCCAAACCTTCGGCGCAGGAGATCTCCAGTTTGGCGGACAGCCTCCAGTTGGAGAAGGAGGTGGTGCGAGTGTGGTTCTGCAACAGGCGGCAGAAGGAGAAGAGGATGACGCCACCCAACACCCTCGGGGGTGAGATGATGGAGGGCATGCCCCCAGGTAGTCACATGCATCCTAGTTATGCACACCATCCGGACATGCACGGATCGCCCATGGGGCAACACTCACATTCTCATAGTCCGCCGATGCTGTCGCCCCAAGGGATGGGCCATCAGTTGACGGCGCACTAGCATCCAGCCCACTGGGCCTCCTTGTTGCACCACAGCGATAACGGCTAGTGATCGTTTAAATACAGAGTGTTTAAATTAAGTTCTTGGCCGACGGCGCGAGACTGTTCCGTTTATCAACGCTACCTCAAAAAGGATCCGTGTTAATACTTCTGCTGCCGTCGCGGAGGTCCTAGTGGACTGTCTACAAACAGTACTGTCATTATTGATTCAATTTTTGTTGATACGCCGTGCAGTGCGAGTGAGTACCTTGTCATAAACTGGACACCTGTATATTATCTGTAAATAAGAAGAGTGATAACGCGTCGAGCGACGTGAGTGTAATATAATAATAGGCGAATGCTGCTAATTTTACGTTTTGTAAATAAGAAGAATCGACTACTGTGGGAGCAGTAGCAAAGTCGTGATTTATACTTAAAAAAAAATATACACCGGGACGGTTGACGAATAAAACAATTTACAATGTAAGTTTATAATGTATAGAATGTCGTATATATTTAAAAAAAATATAAAGTTGTTCTTATGTTGTTTATTAAAGTTTTTGGTTAGTGTCGTGCGATCCAGTTGAACTCTCATCATCTTGACTTTTATTTTTGGATAAAATTTTAACAAATCGGAACCGTACTCTTGTCTCATTGGTCCTAGATTCATGTGTACATATTTATTATAATTAATATTAATTATATATCGTTGTACGGTGTGACAAAAATTAAATCGAAAAATGTTTTTAAAATAGCCCTCTCTGCTGTATTATTTCAATCGTACCCTCGTTTGTCATTCATTTCTAGTCAGTGCTAAATTCTTCCATCGTAAAATTGTGTTGTGGCGCTTAAAATGGTGCGACGGATCATCTCTCTCGGTGAGTCCTCTTTTTTATTTACTTTTCTATGAACCCAGCTCCTCGAGAAAAAAGAGGACCCACGCAAATGCATGGTATGATTTTGACATTTGACCGGAGACGCGGCGATTATCTCGAAAAAATCCCATGTTAAGCACTTTATCAAATATTTCTCAGACACATGTGACAAACACGGCCCATAAATATGCTAAATTATATGACAGTGGTGTGTGTTAATCAACGAAATTTCTGCTATGTAGAAACACGTTCAGTTATACGATCTCGAAACCTGTTTAAGCAGTTATTTGGGAAAAAATAACCATCTGAAACGACCATTATTAGTTGAGTTGATAGCTAATGGACATAAATTTCATCAAAAAACTATATAATAACGCAATCCCTGTAGAGATTCATTTCCAAATTAATTTTGTACACCTCGATAGTTCCTTTGAACATTTTCTTTTTCGAAAGCAACTGTGTATAAAGATGTTTTTGTAAAAATTACAATGTTTACTGTATTATATAGAGAGAGAGAGAGGATATTTGTGTATATTGTATTTTTATCAATGTCCAAAAATAAAAATCAATAAAATTAGACTGTTTATAAACCGATGCCTTTTTGATTTCGCCACAACCTCCATCAAAATTAATCACGACGCCCTTATGGAGATCGTTAAGATTTCAATTGCCATCACGACCCACATGGTGGACGAGGAACATTTTTACACTTCGTCCCACAAATTAGATCGATTGGATAATAATGCCGCACTTTTTATGCCGCTCCGATTAGTTCTGATGGCAACGTCAGATGGCGCCCTCGTACCTGGGCTTACCAATAAAGCGTAGCTGCATGCCCTAGAACTAAGGTAAGTGGATTTTTTAATGCTAATGCGAGTCAATAAGGTCCCCCGCGATTTAAATACAACCATTGTTCATTATTTTCGAATCGCACACGTAAACACCGACATTGTATTTTAATGTTGACACAAGTCCGAAAGTGTGCAACGAAAAAATCGTTGCGATCATGACGAACTAAATTAATTTAAAAAAGCGTCCGTTGCCGCATTAATTATAATCCGATTTAAATAATTTAACGTCAATCAAAAAACTATTTAGCCAGTGGGCACTCGACTTTGGGCTTTTTCAAACGTCTAATGTAAATACACAAAAATATAAAAGGTGCGATTGTAGCTTTGTTGTATTGTTGCGGGGTTTGTTCTGAAAGGGCTCCCACCGTTGAATTCGGGGTGGAAAAATCGAACGCATTTGCATAATTACATGTGTATGTACGTACGGTTTTCAGAACGAAATATTTTTAGCATCCTCGTCTGTTTCGTTATTTGCCGAAAACGTTAGCAAGTTTAAGGAAATTGTTTGGATGTTGTCATTGTTAAATTTAATAACTAAATGTTAAAGCAAACAGTCGACATGTGTGTTGGAAAAAAATGTAAATATTCAATTTGGAAGAAATCACTCGAGAGCAGGCCATAAAGCTGAATAAATACGAAAAAAATTCAACATCCTGAAACATTAACCGAATTTAATAAATTAATTTTCAAGTTGGCAAATAATTACCGCTCATAAGCATTCATCAATGACGTTTTCAATGAGCCACACACCCACCTTCGTTCTCTAACACTCTGTTGTTTGTTTTTCTTTTTCTGCTTTTGCGTCATTCAGGCTGCATCGCTTGTCTCTTGTGTCTGACTTGACGTTTGTATATTCCACCCTAAAAACTTGAAAATTTGTGTGGGTCCACCTTTAGAGTTAACAATAAAGATCACTCTACACTCCGTTTCTCTATTCAGAACTCGATCTAATTTTATTATTATATTATTTCTTTGTCTGTTAAGGCAGTATTATGCACTGACCAAAAAATTNNAGAATCGGTTCTGTGAATGGAATTCTCAGGTTTTTAACCACCTGTTAATAAAAACGAATATTAATTATTGCAAGAGTAACGCACTTTTTCCCGCTGAAATTTCTTTTATTGCTTTTATCGCCCACTAAACATTTCATAATTAAACGGTTATCTTGATGCCGAAATATAATCCTTAGAAATTTGTAAACACAACTCGCAGAGTTAAAGCAACGTACACATACACACCGAATATATCTGCAAAATCAGTTTTATTTTTTGCTCGCGCTTGACATGGAAGGGTTCTCTCATTCCCACAGTCGCTTTGGAAGGCTATAAAAGTACAGAAGAAAATTTATTTTTAAAAACATGGGATGAAATTAGACGTTTTACGAGCGTTTAATATATTTTTGTCAATGTTATTGCTCTTGTGACAATTTATTTAAAGGTACTGTTTACTTTTATGACTTTCTTACAGCGATGTGGGTGTGTGACCACTTACCGGGAGATGTGTGCTAGATTATGAATCAAAAATAAAATTCGATAACTCATAAACATATTTTATAGCTTTTTTCGTTTATATAAATTGAAATTATTTCGTCTTTCATGACGGTGAACTTCAGCATTATAATCAACCTCGATTAATTTGTGACTAAATCAGAACCGTTCTAAGTTTAGTCGACAATTTTTAGACTTTTAAAATGATTTTGTTTAGTTGGCAATTTTAATTTTTGAAATGTGAAAATGTATACTGTAAGATGTGTTTGTAAACTAAAGTGGACAATGGAAATTACTAAAAAAGAATTAGTAAAATCAAACATAAAACGAAATCGACTTCGTTTGCAAGGGAAGTTAAATTGTTGACTAGGGGACCGCAAATGAAGAATAATTTTCATCTATTGCATCAGCCTTCAAAATTCA
>QDEB01106497.1:0-15780 GCA_004193795.1 Asbolus verrucosus | reverse complement strand
ATCATTTACTTACATAATCAATAATAACAATGTGGAATAGGTCGTGATCTAAATATGAAAATATTCCAATCAACCAAAGATCTGTGAAGTTTTCATTTTTGAGAATATTTTCACGGGTTTTAGGAATATATTTTGGACACTGACTGAAAAATTTGACATGGAATATATTGCGGTTTCATTAGTAATTAGATATATTCTAATATTAATTAGATCATTTGCCTGCTTAATCACTTAATAATAATTTGACGTGGAATGAGGTCGATATCTAAATGTGAGAATATTCCAATCAATGAAAAATTCGTGAAGTTTAATATCCTTAAATGTTCTATTGATTTTAAGAAATGCTTGAACATTAACGACAGAAGCTTTAAGTGGAATATTTTGCAATTTGAAGATGCGAGTGCGTTTACAATTTCGAAATATTTCACAATCATTAGATATTGTCATTTCAACTAGATCTAATGAGGAATATATCGTATTCTATGAAGAGAATATTTCGATCAACGAAAATGAAATTTTTGAAAATATTCTCAAGTGTTTTAAGAATATATATTTTGGATATTAACTGAATGTAAAATGGAATATATTGTAGTCTTAAGACGTACGGCCCTTAATAATATCGAAATATTTTGCAACTGTAGATATATTCCAATATCAATTAGATTACTATGGAATATGTCGTGATCTAATTATGCGAATATCCTTCGATTTTAAGAAATATTTTTGGACATTAACTGTTATGGAATATACTGTAGTTTGATTGATAATTAGACATATTCTAATATCACTTAAATCTTCCTTAGTCACTTAATAATGACTTAATGTCACATATAATGCCACTTAATTGAGCGTAATGTGGAATATATTGATAGTTCAAAAGCGAGTATGATGTTTCACAATTGTTGGATATATTCTAACGTCAATTAGACCTAATTAATGTAAAATATGTCGTAGTTTAAATGATAATATTCTAAACAATGAAAAATTCGTGAAAATTTCAATTTTTGGGAATATTCTAAAGAATTTGAAGAAATATTCTGACATCATTACATCATTTAGATGTAATGTACAGCCTAAATGTGAGAATATTCACAAGATTCGAGAAAAATTTTGCAAAAAAAACAATCCAATCTTGTTTATTATGTAGATATCATATGGAATTTTGGGAATATATTGGTGAGAAATATTCCACATTAATGGGGAATATTTAAAATGAATCATACGGACTATCTTATCAAATTTTTGTATTAATAACAGACGAAAATCAAAATCAATCTTCCAAAAGGAACATTCTGTACAATTTCTCGTGCTCGGGATTATTGAATTTTGGAATAAACGGAACCTTAACGATCTCAGAGAACCCCTCGGACAACTCGGGTTCCTGAAACCCTTTTTTATACGAATTCAAAACCAACTCGCCCACCGTCAGGTGGCTTTTATCGGTCAATTCTCGGAACCTATTGTTATGTTTGGCGTGTTTATGGGTAGTGGCCATGACGAAACACCTGCAACTAACCCCGTGGCGCTTCGCCACATCGATAAATCTCTGCCTGGACTCCTTGTCAGGATTTGTATTGTCGATAACAACACTCTGATTCCTTTGTATGCACTCCTCCAACGATTTCGCACATTTCTGCCACGTCCCTAACTTATCCCGACTGACATGGACGTATCCTTTGGGGATCAACTGATTCTTGCAGTAGAAGCTTTTGCCCGATGCGGGACCACCCACCATCAAAATCACTTCCTGTTGGTCCGCCGAAATGTGAGGGTAGACTTCATCTGGAATATTTCTCGGGTCAAATTCGGGCATCGTGTACGCCACCGATGACGATTTCAGAAAATATTCTTCCGGGGTGTAGAATTTTAAGCCGATATTCAAGGCAAACAATCTGTCACTCATGGAGTGATCCTTGTTCTTTTTGGGGGCCCAATTTTTCTCTCTGCCGGCGGCGTCACCAACGAAGAAGGATTCGTTCACGTCTACCGGAACGTTTTCGTTTTTTGATTCGCACAAAATATCCCACATTCCGGGGGCTGGTTTGCGATAGATCGATTTACCGGTCGCTATAAACACTTGCGTGGGCACCGACAATTTGGCTACGATAGCCTCGATTTTGCCTTTGTAACCTTTCATTTTGCTGAAATCATTGCCCAAACCGGACTGATTGGAAAAAATGACAACTTTGTGGTTCTTCTCATGTAACTGTTGCAATTTCTGCGGAATACTGTTTATATTCAACACCCAATCGTCGGGATCTTTGGGAAACCTCGCGCCTGATTTGGTTTTAATTATAGTACCGTCAAGATCAAAGCCTGCGATGGCGGGCTGTCCACCACAATTGTCCGACGTATAAATGAGCAAATCCTTCCCGTCTATCTCTTCCCATGTCCCTGAATTGCTAAATTTCATATTTGTGTTCGTGTTCAAGTTGAAAAAATCAAGCTTTTGTTTCTTTGGCTTAGGTTCGTTGTCTTCATCGGGAGATTCGAAAATTATGTCAAATTCATGGAAACCCAACCTCACTTCGATTCTATCACCGTGTTTGAGGGTGTATGTTTCGCCCTGCATCAGAGCGTAGCCGTTGCAGCCAGAATGCGATTTACCCAGCGTTTTTACCAGGACTTGACTGCTGTCTATGTCGGCGGTGCATTCCAGATGGTTCCGAGAGACGTGCAGGTCGGTTATGCCCGTTTCTTCATTTCTGCCAATCATAACGGGCTTCTGGTGAGGTAAATTTATCCTTTTTTGGGCGTTTCGTGCGCATTTTAAGTAACAAATCCTCGACGAAAAGGCCATTGGATCTATGACATTTGCAAAATGAGGTTATGTCACCTTAAAATTATTAAATATATGCGTAATTAATACAACGAAATGGTGTAAAGACTCACCTGAATTTGAGTATTTTCAAAAAATGATTATACAATGTAATGAATTTGTTATTAATGAAGAAACTCCATAAATATTACCATAACATAACCAAAACGTAAACATTGCTGTCAACTGTCATCATAAACCAGTGGCGTACACAAGCGATATTAAAAACATTAAATTAATTTAATTATTAATATTGGGAGAAATATATCTGATTCGCGTTTATTTTACGATTAAATCTGCATCAAAGTTTTTTTTTTTAGACTGAAACATCTCTTGCTCTTGGTGAAAAAAAGGATAGAATACAGTGGCGTGTATGCAGAAGGAAAAATTATGTTGTTATTTTAACATCTTGTTTTTCATCATAAATAATAGACAAAAATGTATTTTAACATTATAAAATTAGGTTTTATGGATTAATCTGTAGAGACTGATAAAATTAAAGTGCTAAAAATTTTGATGTCGTCATTGGCTGTTTTTTCAAAGCCACCAATGAGTGTCGAGATTTTTGGCGGTTTATTTAATTTGCTGATTCATACAATACAATACAATTATGCAAGATTATAATAAATGCTTCTAACATCGTAGTTAGCTGTAATTTATTATATACATCTCAATTTTTAGCCTTGTGCTAGAATATAAATTTGACATTTTTAGCTTTTAGCCAACCAATTAATTGCATTGTACCAGAATTATAGACGACAAATTTCCATAGCACATTATGACGTTAGAAACATTTATAATAACCCTGTAGTTAAGTACTTGTAAACGAAATTCGATATTTATTTCTATGTTGTTAAAATATCTTTAGTTACTATTTGCCATTTTCACGACAAAGTTAAATAATAAATATACAAAGATCATGTACCTCGATTCATAAAAAGGTAAATATAAAAATAAACAGTTTGTAGACTCATTCCAGCCTGAAGGTGAAATAATTGGAACGTCTAGACTCCAGACTGCGTAATTTCAATTTTCAATTGTGTGTTCTTCGGGGAATGTTGGCTTTCAATTTCTCCCCAATTATGTATTTATTCAGATATCGTTTTCTCTGCAGTCTTACCACTTTTTACGTAGTTTACTCAATCTGATCTTAAAAAAGACAGAAACGAGCTGGGGTTGTATTTGTTTTGATATGTAAAAACACTTTTTTTACGATTGTCTCCTCTCATTTCGTTTGATTTCTTTTCTTCCATAACTTCTATCAATTATCTTATTGGTTTCAGCGTGTAGAAGTGGCAAATTACCGACACACGTTCGTTTCGCCGCTTCACCCTGTATATTATCCTCCCTTTCGTGACTTGATAAAATCTGCGGCAGATTCCATTTCGAATTCCTAGTCCTGTAGAAAATTAGTTTTAACGGATTTCGAGCTTTTGACAGCCGGGACTGGCGAAAACGGGTCCATTTAAATAAATTCGAGGGGCTTAGGCGGCAGCAAGTTACATTTTTTATCGGCTTCTTTTACAATAATTAAAAAAATTTGAATATTTCTTTTCTCGGCGTTTCTTCGTATTGATCGGTCGGCCACTGACATATTTCCCCGGTTCCTCTCTCTGTTTGACCGTTCGCTGTGGCTCTTCTGGTCTCCTGATTCCCCTCGGACGTCGTTTATCCATCTCATTAATGGTCTTCTGAAACGACTTCTGCGTAACAACGTCTCCACTCCATTAAGCATTTGTAGCTTTTACTGCGCCCTTAATACGTGCGCTGTTGTAAATTTCAATTGTGACGTCATGATTTATAAAGATTCAAGGGGAAGCCTTTCTGCTATTCCTGCATTATCTACAACAAATTCGTTGTTTGCTTCAAAATTTTTTTTAAATCAATTTTAAAGATTTGGAACACCATATTTCGGAGGTTCATGGGAAGCAGGTATTAAGATTATGAAATAGAAGATAAATATTAGGCGAATTCTTTGGTGGTTATTCTTTTCTTGCTGTCGTCTTCGTTCTCCATGTTAATGAAGATTTGCATGAAATTTTGTCTTTTTCCAACATTTTCGTTCTAGATATCCGAGCAAGATAGTCGAAACCATGTGATTCCATTTTTGTTCTCAGCTTTTGGTACACCACTCTAGTTTGAAAGTCAAGTTAAGAGATGAGCATGAGACAGAAATAAATCTATAACTCTTTGATAACAGGCTGACCCCACTGAGATTCTGTTTTATGCTTTTCTATATGGAGTTGTGGCAAACCTGCTTCTCGAGACCAAAGTATCTTTAAATGACGATTTTTGTGATCAGTCGTTTGTCGAGGCCGTCCAGATTCACGATGGCTCTTGTAAAAACTTTCTCAGATGGTTCATACGAACAAAAACGGTATTTTCTAAACATTACGTGAAAAAATAAGTAAAAATTTGCACGTTGTGACGTTTTTAAGAATAAAAACGGAATAAACATTAAAAAAGAATGAAGTAGATGGCACAACACTCAATAATTTCGATTCCCTTTTATCGATTCTGTTTGATAAACATGAGTTTTAAAAATGATTACAGTTGAAATGGAGTGAGATACTTCATTTTAAACTTTATTTCCAGTTACTGTATTTATATTCCAAAAGGACTACATTAAAGCTTACTTTAAAAAAATATTAATAAATTCCATAAAATAAAATTCAGGTTACACACTGTAAGTGGTTTAAAATTTTATAAAGAAGTTATTTTCTGTCTAATTCCATTAGTAGTTGCAGTGAATAAAAAATATAAAAGCAAACTAAAACAAACAAAAAACTTTCTAGAAACATTCGAGTTTTAGGGAACATTAGAGCATGTTCCTACTTCAGAGGTTTATGGAAACATTCCTAGAAACAAAATTTGTTAGCCACTGCACTCTTTGGTAAGGATAATAATCTATCAAAACAAGATCTCAGCCCTTGCCCAAAGAGTAGAAATGTGCCGTTCTTACGATACATCTTATTCTCAATACTAAAGTGTTCAAGATCAGGATAGTATTCTTCGTCATTTCTAAAACTGGTATCGTAATAGAGGTAATTTTTTCAGTGATAACATCTTCATCTGGTATTTTATAATCTTATACGCATTTTTTGATTAAATACGTTGTAGAGGGATACTCTCTTAAAGTTTCTGCAATAATTTTGTAACTATATCGGTTCTTTGATAAATATAGACTTACCGTCGATCACTTGGCTTAGATATTTCATTTCGTGAATAGAATTAGTGATTTTACTTTCATATTCGGCAATGTCAGTATTGATTTCATTTTTGCAACTTCTCTTGAATTTGTTGAGATGTTGCAAGTTCGTAAAGAGCAAAGGATATAATGTTACCTCCATCTAGTATTGACCTTGTTTCTTCATGTTAATGAAAACTTGTACAAAATCTTGAACTGCATATTTAGTCAGTTCTCCACTGCGGATAATATTATTCCAGAAAAATTCAAATGCATCTTTAGGAACGAATTAAGAGCTTCGTCAATCTAGGAAAATATAATCCAAAGATGTCTTTCTTTCTGTTTTCGTTTCAATTACTTTCAGCAGAGCAAGACTTGTCAGAATCGAAAATATCACCTTGATTCTTTCAGAGGTGAAAGTTTTCGTGAATTTCGCTTTCATGTTGCACCATTAACCGCCAAAAGATGAGCACTGAGTGGATCAAACTTTTCCTTGTAAAAAACGGCCACGATCGTAGAAATATTTAAAATGCTTCACCAAAATATTTTTAATTTTTTAATTTCTTTGTAAATCTGCTTCAGCTGCATTCCAATGCCTATTTGACCGGAGAATGGATTGCCAAAATTGCCAAATAGCATCGTGGTTCCAAGTGAGGTACGTCTCTTCTTCTCCAGTATTGGCGTAATTAGGTACAACCGAAATTGTCACTCCCACACTCACCCAGTTTTGACTCAAAAGTTAACTTAACATTCTGACAATGTAGTGACCATTTTGAAAATTTGCTTATTTATTACAAACCGCGATCAGTTGTCAAATTTTATAGCTCATTGTTTCATGGCCAATTAAAGTTGCAATTTTGCATTTTGGTTGTAAATGTTACTACTATGAGTACTGTATGAGTATTTATAGAAAAAAGCCTTCATTGTGCTCACATTTCATGTTAAAAAAATTGTTTCGGTTAATTTTTGGAAATTTAAATTTCACCTAGATGGACGATCTCAAGGTTGGAGTGCATCTGAAAATAGCTTTTTACAAGTACGACATTGATTTTTTCCCCCTAATTTTCCTAATTGGCCCTCCATAGTGCGGAGGCTTAGGTCCGGTATCGCCAGTATCGGTTCCGGACGAGTAATTTATCCCAACGTCTTCATAAATCTAACGCTCACCGCATGCAATTAGAATTAATCTTATTGGGAGGGTATGTAAAATTTATGTGCCGGATCTGTCCGCTATCAAGAAATCTCTCATACTGGGTGGCGAGTTGGCTAGTCCTATGTCTTATCTAAGTTCCTATGCTTTCACTTTCAGCCATGAATGGCCCATAAATGCGAATGAACTGCTTTTCTGCGGGTTGCTTTATCTTAGGGTCTGGGATACAACAAACTTTTCTCTAAGCTCAACGCAAATCGTTTAATATGTTCCAATTTTCAAAGAACGTGTCCGGTAATTCTGATTCACCAACTGGGACGATATGCACCCCGACTTTTGCTCGAAACGGCCGACAGTTCCTTAAAAATTACCGAATTATCCGCTTAAATAATTCAGCGATAATCCGGATCTGGAATAAAGGAAGTGACGTCATTAACGCCCCGGGCGAGGTTGCGAACGGCATATTTTTCATTCTAACCTCCCGACTGTCAAATCTCCACACTGAGTGACACCGCCGGAGGGTTCTTCATGTTTATTCTGGCCGTTTCCGCGGCCGCAGGCCTAACTGTTAAATAAAGCCGAGGGGCTCGATGCGACATATTAATGAATACAGCCTGCAGAGGGCGCCACTTAACGAACCTTCTTAAGATGGCGCATTCGGAAAGGTAATCCAATAACCTCAAACCATTTTTCCGTCTCGCTCAGCCACCCTCCTTCTCCGTGTCCGATAAGACAGGACGAGTAAATTAATTTTGGACGAATTGCACTTGACAATAAGTTTAATCGAAATTAAATTATTCCGAAGCGAAATTAAGATGTTGCACTTGATTTCTTAATTAGCTGGCGCGATGAACGCTAAGTTTATTAAATTCCTGGGATTTGCAATAAATAAAAACTCAACGTCAGCGACCAATTAAGAGCGAATAAACGACATTTAATTTCAAAGCTCTTTTTTGTTTTGTTTTTAACAATAACAAAGACTGCAGGATGGGTTTTATAGATGCTGTTAAAAAAATACATAAAATTGTCTCTTTTATAATGAATAAACATAATAAAGCTTTGAGAAAAAAGGGCTGCAAAGAGAAAAATTACATTTACTGGAACTGACATTTCATAATTATTATCGCAATGCTTTAAAGCACCTGGGGTTGATGAACGCTTGAGACAATGAGGTGAGTTATTGTGGAGACATTTTAAATGCTGGACTTGGTGATGTTTAGGCTTGTACATTGTACACTACAGGAAAATATTAAATAATTGTTTAAGTATAGCTTTCAGACAAAGAATCCCATTAGTCATTGATAAATTAACCTCTAATCTTGTCTAAATAAGTAACCTATTCATACTAAATTTGGGTAAGTAAAAATTAAATTTTTTGATTTTAACTTATTATTGTATTCTTAAATTTATGGCAATGACCTCGAAGTTTGCTAAACTAAACATAAAAATTCCTTAGACTGGCATATTCCTTCCTTCGGGGTAATTCCAACAACCTTGACACCTGGGTAACTTTGGAATTATGGAAATATTAGTATTATTACATATTTGCAATGTTATTGCATTTATGTTACCAATATTATTCCTGGTAATTGTAATATTCTCTCAAGCCAAAATGAATTAATCAGCCTTTTGCTTCTTAGTCAGAACATTTGCTCTAAACTCCGCTGGATGGAGTCAGCGACACTCCTCTCTAACTTTTTCATCCGCAAACCTTCACCTCTTGATTTAGAGCACACGTATTCGATTTAAAAATGATGGATCATGGGAACTACATTCTAGTTTGATAAACAAGTGGGTGTCCAGATTGGCGGCGCGACCACAAAGAAGCGCTACCGTCGACGGGGAGCAGCCCTGCAGGATCAATAACACCGATATTGGTAAATTTTTACGTGAAAGGGTTAGTTGACAGTGTCATTACGTGTTCGCTCAAAATCACAATTTCAATTTCGCCCATTTCACAAACATCTGCCCAATTAAGGCTTTGTGCATATGCTAATTTCCTGGAACAAATTGCGACTCTTTTGAAATCTATCTTTAAATTAGCATCAACTTAATAATTTCCTTTCTGTATCGGAAACACGAGCACCGCTGCTTGCATAAATAATTTATGAAGACTTTTTATTTTCTGGCTGCCATCAAAGCCGGTGCGATCGGGTAAATAGACGCCTAAGTGAGACACAAAGTTCCTTCATAATGTTAATTAATTTCAGTTGCGACATCATTTAAAAGTTTTCAGTATACCGAACAGATTTACACGTAATTTTCTAGTTGCACGGTTTGTTTCTAATTAACAGAATAAGATTATAGTTTAAAGCAATAAACCAGGCATGAAGTTGCAGAAATAATTCCAAAATGTAGTCAATAACTCCGAAGCTGCTGCACACGACGTGCATTGACAATAAAATTAATTAATTAACGCTCGATATTGCATCATTTCGTCCGCTAAAAGAAGAAACTATAATTATAACAACTTGCAGATATTGCGCAATCGGCTGCAAAGAGCTGAAATTGATTGCTGCATCTGTTTGATGTGTTAAAACGCAGGAAAATATTGAACTATAATGTGAACCTTATTTTCCTAACGGAAAACTAAAATAATCCTTCACGTGCTGCTCATTTTGGAGGATCTGGGAGGTGGAAATTAATCAATCGACTCAACGCATCGCTGACTTTTGACGTTTGACGTGATAAAAGAACAGATTTCCAAGATGTCAAGACACTTCACGAGTACATACAAAGCGAGTTTGATATAACGTAATATTTCGAGTCAAGCCCACCAACAGTTAGCAGTTCGTACTTACAAGAACTACACCGCCAAGTTTACGACTCCATTGTTCGGCATTAATGGCCATAAATGCCTCCTCCCAGCGACAGAATTAGGGTTGGGTCGTAAACAAGCGGTTTCATCGGCGGGATTACGTCCCAAGAATCGAACGATTATAAATAAAAATGTTTCGAGATGTTATTAAATTCCGCCGAATAGTTGGTGCAAGGTCCCGGATTTGTCCGGTCGTTCCCTTCACGACCAATTTGTACGAAAGCAAATGTTGTTATCGAGTCCCTGTGAGCAAATGGATAGCGGCAGTTAACCCTGTCAGCTCAACTCTTGTGCCCGGACGCCTTCACTAAAATAAATACAGTCACGTCCGATACTACACTGATATTGCATCCCATAAAATCAATTTCATGTTTTACTAGCGTAGATGCTGGTCGGACACCGGAAATCGAACACTCGGTACATTTTTTCGCTGATTTCCGAACTTAATCTTTTCTTTCCCTGCGAAATGGATGTTCGATCCAGACGGCCACGTCCGAGATCATTTGATTCTTTCAGGACGGATGAAAACTTGTTTCTTAATATAGGCTGAGGTCTACCATTTCAAAAAACGAGAGATCAGTGTGTTAAAAACATGTCACATTAGGGTAATGACGCACTAAAATTATTGTTAAATATTAAAAGTAAAGGACTGAGTTTGAGGACCTCATTTGGGAGGAGTTTCGGAGGTGGGAATTAAAAGTGCCAAATAACATTTGACTTAAATTGAAACACTCCTAAATCCTAACACTTGATTCCTTAAATTCGAAAAATTAGATCCCTAGAGTTTGGAACCTAGAATTTGCTGTCTGCTAGTTAGGGTCTCAGCATTTTGGAATGTGAGAATTAAAAATCTCAAATTGCATTTAATGATACAATAATTTTTTAAATTGAAATGTTTCTAAATCTAAATATTTGATATCTCAACATCATGTGCTATAATAATCCTCTCCCGTGCTTCTCATTTCGGAGGATTTTGGGAAGAGGGAATTAAAAATTAATATCAGATCGATGGAATTCGGAATAAAGTGTCAAATAACACTTAATGAAACAATAGTTTCCTAAACTGAAATCTTCCTAAACCTAAACGCTTGACATCGTAACTCTTTTATTATCTCCTATATTAAATCCTTCTTCTGTTTCCCATTTCGGATAATCTTGGCAAGTGAGGATTAAAAGTTTGTATCAGATCGACGCAGTTCCGGAAAATAATTCGATGAAGTTCGAAAAATTAGAGATAATTGGAATTGGGGATATAGAACGGAGCCTTTTTTTAACTACTGCTAGCTTGGGTCTAGACGTTTTGGAACGTGTGAATTAAAAGTGCCAAATCACACTTACGTTCTTAATACGCAATATCGGAAAGCCTCTATAATCCTCCTAATGCTTGTTATTCCGGAGGATTTTGGGAAGCGGAAATTAAAAGTCCATATCAGGTCGATGCAGTTCCGGAAAGTAAGTAGATGGAGTTCGGAAAATTGTATGGATGGAGTTTGGAACATAGAACAGGTTTATTCTATTAATTTAAAACGATTGTTGAGTTTTTTTACCCAGCAACGACTATATTCTGATAATTATCATTGGCAGATTTCAATTGAACATTCTGTTGAAATTTAACACAATAGAGCCCATAGTGTTTATCTTCCTGTGTTTTCTGTTTAGAAGCTCAGAACTTTAGGAGGTAGGAATTAAAGTGTTGAATTACATTTAATGATGGAAATTAAAACCTCCTAAAATATTTCATTATCTCCCGTAATGATGCTCCTCATGTGGGAGGATTTTGGGAAGCAGGAGTTAAAGGTTTACATGAGATTGCTGCAGTTTCAGAAGATACTATTCAACGGCCAATTATTGAGTTTTGGAGATCAATGTTTTTGGTTTGGATAGTTGTGGCGAAATTTCTTGTCACCCTTTAAAATAATAAGAAGGCCATAAAATGAAAAACCTTTACAGAACCAATAAAACGGCCATATCACCTCGTGGAATAGTTTGACGTTATTAACCGGGATTATAAGTTAGCGCTGTAGTTACGATGACATTTCCTCAACGAATTATTTCGTTTTATTACAAAAAATACTCTTTTATGTCGTGTGTCGCGCGCAAGCCATAAACGCACAAACTGCTATAAAAATAGAGCTGAAACGCGGCCGTAATTTGCTTAGTATTATGTTCGGTTATTGTGAACATTTGTAATAATTTCCAGCCAGGCACCTTCGTGTGCACAAAGCGATTATCGCAATAACCGCTCACTCAATTTGAGTTAGTACACAATAAGCCAAAGATGGTTTCCATATTTATTACCGACGGATATGACTTTTTGATTTATAAACCATTCCGGTAAATTTTAGCCGACATCATTTCTAAACAATCACGTTACATAAATTACATTGTTCGATGCGGAGCTCAAATAAAACGGCAAATTTTCCAATTTGTAACCGTCGATGATTGAACACGGCCGACTTATTAAAATTCCACGAAACCAATCGACACGTCCAAATGGGCTCGGTGTTAACCCTGTTTGCTCCGAAGACAATCGTCGGCGGTTATTCATCCCCTCATTTGTGAAACCTCATCAAACTGACCGCTCATCTGTTGTGCCGTCATCAATCACAAATAAAACCAACAACATTTTTCACCGCCATCCCAGACGCCCCCGCGATTTGTAACACTGCGCATAGCCGAGCGTGACGCTTCTTCCATCGGAAAAATATCATTTTTAATGCCTGTGCACCGGACGTTCTGTTCGACAGAATTCAGGTGAAAGGCCCAAAATCTCGAGGCGGAGTGACGCAATGTGGATGCGGTATTGCCAGCTTATCGAACCGATAACTTTGGGGGAGACTGCTATTAGTCAAGTAGTCGAAACATTTACTACACCCATACTCATTCGTAAAGCCATTCGAACATGAATTGCTCGAAATAAAGTTTTCTTGTTTCTCCCTTCTGGCCCCTTCGCATTAATCCATTTATTGCCATGGCGCTGTTAAAATTAAACACGGCTAAAACGGAATTACTGCCTCTTTACATAAAATCATGTCCTAGACGATTAACTTTTTATTACGAGATTGATTGCGACGAAATTAAACGGTTACGTCTCTTTCGCAGCCTCTCAAAACTGGAGCGGGACAACTAGCTCTTATTTTACATTAAATGCCATCACTTTAAGAGACACTTCAAGAACAACTATTTTTGGAGTCGAGTTAAACCGAAATTTTTAAATAATCTACAAAGGCAAATATATATATANNTGGATGATACCCAGTTGTGACGTCACATCTACAGGGAGATAAATTCCGTTCTTTAGTAATAGCTCTTGCCAAGAATGAAGTTTTAAATTAAGAAAAATGTTTCTGTGACGGCACAAGCAACAAAGTCAATAAAAAGCTCCTTCGATGAGAAGGTCTGAAAACATAATCTCCTTTTTTTGTTATTTTAATCTCTCAGAAACCCGGAATTAAGTCTTTAATGCGGAAACCCATTTCCAGAATGACATTTAATCTAATCTGAGCACATAAAAATTATTTATCCGCAGCTAAGACACAATCACGCGCTCGAAGAGTTAATCCCCACAACAGTAACACGAAAAACGATTTTATTCAACAAGTTACAATTTGTCAACGGGAGGAGGCATCAATTTTTTTTATTTCGTCCTGCACCGACTCCAATTATAGGAAAACGCCCTCGAAAATTGTCCCGTGAATAAAGGTGGCTCGCGTGAGTCCTTCCATCTCAAGGACAATATGGTCGGCAGAAAATAGTTTCTTTTCAGCAGAGGAAGCAATATAGCGCAGCGGAGTATAGTTGGTTGCATAAAGTGTGCGAGCCGTTTTCGAAAGAAAGAAAAATGTTTAGTTGTCTGTTCGTAATAAAGAGGTAATTTCCGGGAAACGCGCTCGTTTATGCTGGGCGCGTCTTTTATTGAAAAGATCTATGCTATCGGGAGACGCAATCCACGTATAATTGCGTCGGGGAATAGGAAAGGGAGCATTATTAATACGCACCGCTGGACGGAGGGCCCAATTCAGACAGGTAATCATCCCATCAATTGACAAAATTTAGCGGGAGCTCACTTGACAATATTCTAATAACGTTGCCCAGCAGGAATGATGACTGGGACCTGAGACAGACCAATAATTAAAATATTATATGGCATATACAGAGAAACATGTAGCATATAAATCTCCTAATTTGCAATTTGCTTTTCAAGTTAACCTACTTCTCTGCCCTCTATTAAGAACTGAGTTTTTCCAAAAAACCTACTTGTAAGATATATAAGATAAAAAAATTTCATCTAAATCGGTTCGCACATAAAAAAGTTATAGGGCTTTCGGTGGGATACCCTGTATTTGTTCAGGATTTCTGCGTAAATCTTTTTTACTAAGTCTAAATCAAATTATCAAAAGTTCTGAACATGTTCACAGCGAGACTTCATAAAAGCGCGGACACCCTGTATACACCCCCCGACTAATGGTCGCCGTTAACAAAGGTCGATCAGATAGCCAAGTTTTCACGTAAATTAATGCAGGGCCCAGTCGAAAAGCATGTCGAAGCTTCCACAATTTTATTCATTTTTTTTATGTGTACAAGACTTGTAATATTTCCCGCCATCATTTTTTATAACAGATAATGAATGGCGCGCTATAAAATATGAAAAGGTTTGATGGCTCTCGATAGAACAAAGAATGAAATCTGAACAACGTGACCTCCTCTTATTGTACCAGAAACTCTCGGGGCTGTACAGAAAGTTTCCTCATATTTTATATTAAAATGGTCTTTCAAAAATTCCCGATTCTGTCATCATCTCTGACAAATTCATCACAAATTGACTTCAGGCGCACAAACATTCGATCATGCAAGATGCAGTCGATGACAATAAAAAAAAATCACATTCTCCCATCCATTTTGGAACAGCGTTTACATCGTCAGCAGTGGGGGGAGGTGGAGGCGTTATTTTGAAAACTTTCAAAACATCGGCGCGATACGAATAAATTCGATCCGAAGAAGAAAAAAACCGCAAGAACTAAAGACAAGATGGATTGTGACGTTTTGATGATTCCGTGATGTGTTATTTGGTTGTTCGCCTGGAGTTGGAGGTGGAGATGGCTTACCACGGTCAGAATATTAATCATAGTTGCAGACATCTTACAATATTGCAATTATAGTTGGGTTAACAGTTAAGTGAAAAGTGTGCTGAATTTGAAACTTGTCCCCTTCTGCCATTTGCTAACGTGGAATTTGGGGGCGCGAAGCTACAGTTGAACTGCGCAAGGATCCATCGCCACTCTTCTTGACAATAAGACCGAAACACCGCAAAGAGCCGAAATTTGCAAAACTTAGCACTTTTCATCCATTTTATCATTTTCCGTAACTAACGTAAGGAATTCTTTTAAAAAAATTTTTAGTCAGATCATGTGGAAAACAATTTTTTTTGATGGCACCATCTATTTCAGTGTTCTTCAACGCAGTGTCTTTATTATCTTGGTCATCTTTGCCAGATTTTGCTTCGAGTTGCAAGTTGGTCGTCGTTATTTCAATGTGAAGAAGTAATTTGTCATTTCACGTCACTTTTTTGAGTAATTTAATTCATAATAATAATACAGATTACGCCGCTTGACTGAAAGCCTGTAAGTCGGAGCCCGTGGATCTTTAAACTCGGTGGATCTTTGAAATTGATTTAACTTATTTAATCTGGGTGCAGAATCTGCACCTAATATTAGCGCACTCGCATTATTTTGCACGTATTTTCATGTGAAATGACAATTCGAATTATATAGGGAAGTTTGTAATTGAATTTGAAAAAATATAGAAAT
>QDEB01106462.1:0-11211 GCA_004193795.1 Asbolus verrucosus | reverse complement strand
TAAAGGTACTATCTTAAAAGCAACTAAAAAACTAAGCATTCTATTTAAAAAAAAGGCATATGACGTCACAGCTCAAAAGGGGATGACGTCACATATAGGTATAGCAACTTAAAAACAATGGAATTTTAAATAAAAGTACCGGTTTTAGCGTTTTGTACAAATATTATTACTGAATTTATTCCATAAGTAGTTTCCACATTGTATAATTTCATCCATTATATGATGTTGTAAAATTGTTTGAATCTAAATTGGATGTGGATATGCAGAAGATCAACTAAAATAAATAAATATCAATGAAAAATAAATTTATAATTTCTTGAAATAATTTTGCTAATAAAATAATTATTGAAGAAAATTGAAATATTGAATTTTGAATACACACATAAGAATGAGGGCTATGCTTATCTAAAATTAAGATAAACAGTGAATAAGCAGTTCCGTTGAACAGTGTATACACTGCTGAATTGGCGGAATATTATTATAATTGTCTCTAGTACTGCATTCTCCTACGAATCTTTAGTGTTTATCTAAATGAAAAGTATACTTTACGCATTGCACATATCTAATGGAATCTTAGACACTTTGATACAAGTCTTATAGAAATCGAGAAAATAAGATGTTATCTTGCGCCAATTTGCCCTCTCAATTAGTTTCGCTGCAATGGGTACTGTTTATTTCAAAAGTAAGTTACTCAGCCACGTTATCGATTGAAGTTTGAACAAGAAAGTCTAGTTTCGGTTGATTTTATTAGACACCATATTTGTGCTGCACCAAAGGTACTTTATGAATTCGTAGATATGCAACATTTGACAACAGCACATTCTATTTCACCAAACACTGAAATTAATTTCTAAATACTATCAGATTTTTAATTAACGATTACGGTGAAACTAATTGAGAAACAAAATTAGCGCATTGATAACATTTTATTTTCTTGTTTTCTATGACATTTAATAAAATTCCATAAGATAAGATAAATTATTCCGTAAGATTTGTAAATCCGATCTCTGACTCTTAATTATTACAAAAATGTTAGTTGAATCAAACAGCTATAAAAAACTTTTGTAAAAGAACTTCAAATATGTAATGGTACGTATTGATTTTCATTAGCTTGACTAGTTGTCAGATACAAATGAGCAGAAAATTACCACAAATGGTTAATTACTCAGGTAACGACTTTATTCTCCCTTATTGTAATCTGAAAAATTACTCACAAAAATGACTGATAAAATGCTTATAACTTTTCTTGCAATTTTATCTGATTTTATTTCAGTATGTTAAAATTGTTGTGATTTACAGCATTCCAAATATTTTGTCAGTTAAGTAGTAAATTTTGTATTGGCCTTTTTGCACTGTCAGCTTAATTCAACAAAAATTTGGTTCTTCAGTTTTTAAAAAAACTATTTATTTATTCAAAAATTTGAAGAACACGTTATTTGTGGCTTCAACATACAATTTTAAAATAATTTTATTTTTATAATGCAAATTTTTTAGGCATCCTCTCAATAAAATAAATTTTAAAATATAAAAGAAAAACATACACTTAACATATAATTGTTTCGTACTGACACCAAAATTTTAAAGGGAAGTTGTCTAGGCCTTACCAAAAAAAAAATTGTATCTCTTAATAATTTGCAAGTGATAAGTGAATCAAAATTACCGATCATACGGCAATTTTAATTTGAATTTGAGAATAATTGTATAATCTTTTTAGTTGCTAAGCGTCAAACAATATTCAGTGTTCTACACCAGACGTAAAAAATCAAATCGAGTAAAAATCGTTTGACTTTGATCCACTCCCAAGCAATCCCCTATAGAAAATAGAATGAGAACCGCACACACCACAAACTGCACCCCTCCAGTTCTTCTAACCTGCAAGAAAACAATCGAAATTCAGAAAAATATTATTACTAATACTATACCCAACAGAAATTTGCTATTGGGCATCCTAATTGAAAATGAGAACATTGTAAGATAAAAGTAAATTAGAAAATAAGGAAACAAGAGAAATACATTAACAAGGTAATGTTTTGAAACTTTTAAAAGCTATTTTTTTACGTTTTCAGTGATGATAATTTAAATCCCAAATCAGATATTTTTATCAAAGTCATGGCGTTAACTTTAACGTTAATTAAAATTACTGACTTCTAGAATTAAAATCTGGGAAACGTTAAAAATTATACAATGCTAGACGTCTTTAAGCAGTTTGTACAAAAATTTCAACAATGTAAAAACTCCTCGCATTTTTAAGGAATTTATTTCAAATTTTTGCAGTAGGTACTTATATGCTGATACACATTCAAGTTTAGATCTAACCAATACCAAGAACAAGATTCTGATTGCTGAAATGTTAGAAAAATTATCGCAGTGTCTAATGATTATTCCAAACATCTTGAGTACAGAAGTTATTATATCAGTTATATGATCATTAAATAGAGTATGTTTTATAGGTTTGTGAATAAAAAATTCAAATAACTAATTACTAACGCTTGGACTTTGGCTCGTTATAAAATAATTTTTAGATTCCTAAACTAGGTTAAATAAAAATATGAATTAAATCACTAACAATTTAATAAGATAAAAATACGGGAAACAACAAAAAAGTAATTCTTTTTTGACATCGACATAAGTTAAACGTTTAATAAGTATTTCCTTCACAAATAAGATATTTTTACAAACTTGGCAAAAAAACTTTCTTTTTTAACACTTAAAATAATCTTGAAGTGTGAGCAAGAAAGTCCAGTTTCGGTTGATTTTATTAGACACCATATTTGTGCTGCACCAAAGGTACTGACAGGAGAAGGATCACAGTTCGAATCATAGAGTGTAATCGGAACGTATTTAAATTTAGACCAATCCCTGTTTTCGTTTAAATAGTCTAATTTAATCATTTCTCCAGTAAACAATTTTTTAAATTTTTAAAATATATTGTATCCCGGGTTCTTTTGTAGAGATTCAATCATTTTTTTTATATACAGCTTTGGTCACTGGTCGTTGAAGATTTTCCAAAAAATTTTTAACGCCTTCAACAATTACCATCGACTGTGTCAATGTTCGATCTATTTCTTCAAACTTTTTAATGTCTGTTAACAGTATTTTGAAATACACATTAGCTCCGTTTATATAAACTGAATTTGTTTCAAACGTAATCATCATTAAAAAAAATGACAATATAAAAAATGGTCGCTTCTAACCAACACCCCCACCTTGTAAGGATAGGTTCTGATGACAAATACAAATTAGCTAATGCTTTTCGTTAATATTTTAGCTTTAAGGGAGTTTTGACAAATATTTATTTAACGTTTGAAATAATACCATTAACATTATCATGACTGTAAAATGTCTCGCAAATGTCAATGAGCAAGGTAGATAAAATATTTTCAAACTTGTTTCATATTTCAACATATATGATGCCCCATTTTTAAAGAGAAATTAATTAAATATATTGTTAGCATAAAAGAAATTAAATTTACCTCCTTCCCACATGATTTACAGAATAGTAAATTGTTTTTCAGCTGTTAATTTATATTATTTTGCCTTAAAAAATTCATTTTCTAAATCTTTCATTGTGATTATTCACCACCTTTGGGATGCTACAATTTTTAAATAATTCCCATCACATAAGTGTAAATTACGTTACATTACTGATAAGAATTAACAACACGAACTGATCTGATTAGAAAATGAGGTTTCCCTAGCAGTATTCACGGTTATTTTTAGAACTGGGGATCCGTATGTGGAGGATAATCCGTAGTTGTAACTGGATGCGAATAATCTTACGTTTCTTGTAGTGAATTCATATTCAATTCGTTTTAAAATGCTTTACCAAAAAAAAAAAGATTCTTTACCTAAAATCCGGGCCCTACTGTTTACAGACTTATACTTTTCTTGAGCTTTTCAAGTCAATAATCTTGGTTATTTATTAAAAAAGTTATTTATTTGATAAATTAGTTTAAGTCACAATTTAACAAAGTTCTAAATTATATCACGTGAACTAACGCTTGACAACCAAAAAACGTACCTTAGAGTTAATTTAATGAATGCGTGTGAGATCAATCATCTTTATTCTCTTCCCATTTAAACACTATTAAACACTTGACTGTTTTTTAAATGACTTTGATCTTGGTAAAGTCTAAACAACTCGTGATTAAAAGATTTGACTAGTTCTGGTAAATATTGCATACATATGAAATTATGTAAATTATTATTTTATTATTCTTAATTTTCAGACATGTTAGGGGCACAAACAGTATCTATCATGCTTAATGGAGAAGAATCTGAATTGACGTTTCAAAATTTTTCCCACACAAAGGTAAGTTAAGTGCATGAATAAAATTAGGTAGTCTCTTTAAATTATGAAAAAAAAAGTCCTGTATCGGTCTGTACCCGTCTGCAGCTACGTGTCTCGCTTGTTTAACGTTATTTGGATTGTTTATTCTCACTTTAATCGTTGGATGCCAATCCAGATAATTTAATATTTATTTTCTCGTTGAAAGAGTGGTAAACATTCTAGTCACTTATATAAATGTATGTTTATTTATGGATATCATTCCATTTTCCACTTTGGTGTAACATTGATAAATGATCTCGCTGTTTTTCTTCTTGTGTAGTGAAATGTTGTATCTACGATTCTTTTTACCCCGCAATCCACTTTGCATTATATTTTAATTTAAAGAGTTTTTCTGTAATGTTATTAACAATGTCATCACCCATTGTCATGGAATTCCTGGTTGCAAGCAGGTATGGATCTTAGAACTGCAATAGTTCGTAATATTTGCAGTCAGTACTAGCATGTTTTGCATTTGGAATTTCTTCTGATGGTTTTGAAATTTCCTATTGTGCATGTGCCTGAATTTTCAACTTTTCTAAAATTATTTTGCACTCGTTGATAGAAAAGTATGATATCGAGTTTCCGAAATATGGGTAGGTTAGTTCAGTTCATCTTAGGTCAGATCATTTCGGGTTAGTTCAGGTTCTTGAGGTTCAGTTTGGGTCAGCTCATACTGGATCAGATTACAGACTGCTATAACTTAAATTTTCTTTTACAGGTGGTATCTGTTCGATGTGCATGGCAATTTAGGAACGTTTTTAAAAGTAGTTTAATTCGGTTGGTAAATTTATTTACCAAATTAAATATTTTTAATAATCAGTTTTATTTGATGGTTGCATCCTAAATTAAATTCCCATCCTAGAATTAAGGAATTTACATTTTTACTAAGCTGCACCGCCTTTTAACAATATGATGCCCCTGTAACTATCTATTGTAATCCAAGTCAAATATACCGAACAAGAATTCGTAAATAAAGAATTAACAATATCAGAACAACAGAACAGATGCACAAGACAAAAAAATGTTTAATTTTTTAAAATTAACTACGTGTGTGGCTGTCATGACTAAGATGTACTCTCTGAAAAAACTGCTAGCTGCATCTTATAATTCTTCCTGTAATGTAAGAAATATTACTGTTTAATTTCTTCAGCATATCCTAAGTGTACTCAATTGAATTAAAGTCGGAGAAGTAACAAATGAAAATTATTCAAATTTTTTCATACCCAATAAACTCGATGTAGAAGAACATTATCGTCTCAAAAAGGTGAAATCTGAACGGATCTCATTCTGCAAATGAGGTAAAATGTTTCGTGTAGTATCGTCTTTATACAGCGCTTTGTTCCTGTTATGTTTACAAACATGTATAATTTTTGTACTCCTATAAAAATGTATTCCCTAAATCATACCAATATTTCCTCAAAAATGTATGCCACCAGGCTTAGCGGTTCATGTTGAGGTTCATTTTGTCCACAATTTGATGATCGTGATCATCAAAAAATCAATAAAAATAATCCATCCGTAAAAATTACAAATTTTATTCTTAATGCCAAATTTAATAGTTCTTTTTTCGGATTTATATCGCAAGTAATTTAAAAAGTAAAGTAAAAATATAAAGTAAGAAAAGTTTAATATACGGTTGCGTATAAGTGTTTAAACATGAAGTAAGAAATTAAGAATTAAAAATAAATTAAAATCGTTAAGTTAAAAGTTCACGACCTTTAATCTTTTCAGCTTTACTTATTAATTTAAGACGAAATCCGCATGCTCTAGTAACTTGTCATTCACCAGTGTTGATCAAACTATTTAGAATTGCGAATGTAGGTACCTCTACGCATAATCAAAGCGTAGACTACGATTGGTTGTTTGTTACTTTCTTGTTTTCTGTATAAACATCAGTTACTTTTTAATTTTTACTTTAATTTCTTCCTTTATATTTATACTTTATTTTCTTAAATTGTTTTCCGTATAAACCCGTCATTTGTCTACTTCAACTTTTACAGTATATTCAACTACCATTAAAAAAAAGTTAATTTTTTCTTATAATCTAATGAGGGCAACTGTCCCTTTGTATTTTTTCATTAGTACCTGTTATATGCTAACATTTAACCAGCTCTACTGATTACTGATGGTGAAGACCAGTATCTCCCAAACCGACTGTTTTGCTCCTCACATGAACTATCAGTATTCTTCTAGCCATAATTTTCTAACTTTTCCTGTGCAAGAACTAATAAACCAAAATTAATTAAAAGAAATTTATAAAATGAAAAAATTGTGATATTTACTTGTTTCGAACAGTAATAAAATTTAAGTTATTTAATATTTAAAGAAATCTACAAGTGCAAAAAGTGGGAACCAATTTTAATTACCCAAAAATAATTTAAAAGACTAACTCAAAACCCTCGGTGCTACAAATAAATCTCGATTGCAAGCAATTTTATCAAATGAAACGCAGAAAAACTTACCTAAAAACTCCAACTATACAAAAATTCTAGACTTCAGAATCATAGGTAGAATCCAACATTATGAGATATGATTACCGTCCTCTAACTAATCGCTGCAAGCAAAATAAGCTCACTTGTCCTAAATGTTCCATGGAACATTTTAACAAGGGCTGCGCAGCTAATGTTTTCAACTGGCCTGGCTGTACGCATCTAAATTCTATTTAAAATTTGAATATCTATGTTAAACATGTTGCATGGAACATCAATAATTATACAGCCTGCAGCTTGGCTTTGAAAGATTTCAAATCTGACGTAGTGAATACACTCAAATAACAACTAAGCTCCACTCTATTTAAACCGTTTTAGTTTATGTTAGATGACCAGAATTTCAATAACAGTACAGATATACCTATCCATTAATGTAACTTTTCGCTCTTTATAAGAAAGTAGTTGATATGAAATCCAAACTTTACAAATTTTAAACGTCTACTACTTCCTCAGACTGTAATATTATAGCCATTATAGAAATTTGATTGTGACATAATCATTTTCATCTAGGTTGTTGATTGCAATGTATACAGTGTTTATAGATGTGACAGGAATTTTCATAAACTAGGTGTTATCAGAGTTAGTGGAGTTAGGTATGCTTCTGGTAAGAAATACACAACAACCTACATACGAGGGGGGTCCCAATATGATTTAACCTGACGGGGTTGTAGGTACAATAAAACAAAAAAGCATCTAATTCTTTTCAACATAATTTTTCTCCAGTGTTATATACTTTCCACGTTGACTGATTAACAGTTCAAATCCCTTGCAAAAGTACTCTGGAAGTTTTCCCTCAAAATACTGCAACACGGCTGACTGCAATTCATTATCGGTACTAAATTTTCTTCCACGAAAATTTTTTTTTCAAAGTCGGAAATAAATAATAATCCCAAGTGGCCATATCGGGACCGTAAGGTGGATGGTCAATTTCTGTGAAGCCACAGTCCCGCACAGCAGCCTTCGCAACTGCCGCCGTGAAGCATAATATCTCCCGTTGACTGTGGTATTACTTTCCTTAAAATCAACTAAGAGTATACCCTCGTAATCTCAAAAGATTTTTGCCATGATTTTTTGTGTCGATTTTGACACCTTAGCCTTTCTTGGGGGGGCTTCATCTTCTTGAACCCAATTTTTTTACTGTCGCATATGAAGAGGCAGAATCACCGTACAGACTGTCAAGCCGTTTTTTTAATTTCGGCCTGTATTTGACCCTCTTTGAACAAAAACTTTATGACACTGCGATACTTAGTTTTCAACATTTTATCAAAAATGAGAACAACGTATTGTTTCGATTATTGTAACTTGACAACTACAATAACAAGAAACGTAAATTTTTACTTGCATGCGAGTAATGCGAGTTTGGTCGCAAATGTGACCAAACTTTTTAAAATTAGAATCCTTTTACAAATAGGTCAGGCTACATCATAATGGGACCGCCCTCGTATAAGAATGCATAGGTATGCATTTAACAAATATTGGCTATAAATTGGTTTCAGTTCCTCATGGCTTGTTTATATTTTCCTCCCCATTTATCTTTTCAAAGTTTTTCTGTGGTCATGAGTTTATTGAATTATTGGACCTTTTATACGATTCAAAGATTTTAATAGTATTCCTCATTTTATTAACCATATGAATTCAGTAATATCTGATAACAAAAATGAATGTATTGATAATTTCATGAACGTGTTAGATTTAAAACATTATAACCATTTAAGATGATTAGTTAGTATAAATTTTGATTGTGATGTCACTCATTATCCTTTTCCTTTTCTGGATAAATTTATTCGTCGTGGTTTTGTGTAAACAACCTCAGAGATAGTCATTTTAAAACCTTCAGTACTGGTCCTTCCGAAAAAAGTTACAATTTTTGAAATACAAATTTTCTTGGTTTATACAATGAGAGCTGCAATGAAATCCCAAGACGGTCAGTAAACCCTTGTTTAATTTTAAAAACTGATACGGGGAAACTGACTTCTATCCACGCACTTTTCACGCCACTGACAAAAAATAGGTATAATTAATAATTAATTATAAATAATTAATTTATTTTTGTTAAATCCTAGCGACCATAAACTGGCAATTGACGGTGACTCATCGAGTGGAGAATGACAAGTAAAAAGTTAAAATTAATTTTCTGCATACCAGATTTATCACAACTAATAACTGATTAAAAAATCTAAATAAACAAAACAAACTTCAAAACATCAAAATAAAAATTAAATCAAACTAATTCAGTAAACTAACAAGATTTCAAAATGACATCCACCGTTTCTCATACATGCCTCAGAACGTCGAATTAATGATTGGTGAGTTCTCCTAATGATATGATTTGAATTTGTTCGAATTTCTTCCGCAGCATTCTGAATGCGATTTATCAGCTCTTTGACTTTATTGACAGGCGTAAACCAATTATTTCATGTGACCCCACAAAAAGAAATCACATGGATTAAGATCCAGAGAACGATAGGACCATAACATTTTCGTCCGACCAGATATGAGTATTATGTAAATTGAAAATATTATCTTTGATAAATGTTGACTCGTTTGTTGACAGCAGTTTTTCAACAAAGTGTGACTGTTCTTCATTTTTTCAAATTGACTACTCACAAAATATAACTCGACGGGGCATTTTACCATTAACTTGCACACGATGCAAGAAGAGGAATGATTTTAGATACACTAAAATAATTGAAGAGATCCAATAATAAGTTTTCTTAATAATAGTTTTTACTTAAATTATTTAAACTGAATCAGTAGCAGAGGCCATCACAAACGTAAACAACGAAACAAACGTAAACAACTTTATTAACATTTTGGATAACCTAGAGGTAGACGATACCCTTTCGTGACATCACAATCTACAAAGAGACAAATTAGCTGACATTCTTAGTACCAAACTTATCAAACTCTCCTCAACGAGTCAAAGGTTATACCGTTCCTGTCCTGATTTTGATTTTTAAGGTCAGATTATGGTAAGAAATAGGAGATGATAGGGGTATAATGTAAATATTTGACTTTAAGTTTCTAGAATATGGTTAGGTTAGTTCAAGTTAGCTCAGGTCAGTTTAGGTCAATTTAGATTAGTTCAGGTCAGCTCAGATCAGATCATAGTATAATATTAATTTGGCTGGCTCAACTTAATTTTCTTATTTGGTAGAAAATCGTGTTGCAGGGATTTTAATTATACAAATGTGGTTCGATAGATTGATGTTAAATTGGATCTTGTTTAAGCAGTTATGTCGATATCTCGAACCATGTCCGATAACATTCGATTTTTGCCAAAGTACCGTTATAGCCAATTATGTATGCGTGAACGGTGGAAACTCATATAGCATACATTCAATGTATACAACAAAACTGTGTCATTTGATGATATTATCTTGATTTATATTTAGGTGGTGTAGGTGCAATATTCACGTGTCATATTACTTCTCTGGATTGAGACCAAAAATGCGCACGAGAAAGTGTAATTTCTGTATGTGGAATCGTTATCTAGAAAATATGAATCTCACATGCACGAAATAACGAATTTCAAGTTTTTTTTTGTTTGTTTATTTGAATTCGACCTTTGTGATGAACATACAAAATTGGACCACATTATTTTCAATAATAACGAAATGAGATGTACACTCCTTACAACCTCGGAGCTACAATGCTCATTTGATCTTGATAGATCAAAGCCTTCTCAAATTATCGAACGGATGCACTGAACAAGCGATCGAACGAGAGAATTTTGATCAAACGCAATAGCGCTTCTGGCTAATGCTCGTGCGCTAAAAACGGTATGGTTCTAGACTTTTAGCTAACCCTGTGATTAATCTTTTCAGGACATCGATAGGACACATTCACCAGATGCGTTCGTGATCCTTTATTCCGTCGTAGATAAGGCGAGTTTCTTAAAGGCTGAAATCGAAATAAGCAAACTCCAAGACGCTGATTTGTTGAGATCACGACCTGCCATAATAGTAGCCAACAAAATAGATTTGGCGAGAAGTAGAACTGTGTCTACACAGGGTAAGAAGTTTTATTTACCATTTTAACACGAATAATTATCTGTGTGGTACCTAATATAGAAACTACAGGATGTGTTTTGAAGCTATAACATAAAAACTCGAAAGTCGAAGCGTGTGGATCTTTGAAGAACGTGGATCTCTGAACTAGTGAGTTTTTTAGAATACGCTATCTCTGAAATCAATGAGTAAATGTGGATATATTATCTGCGCCCAATTTTAGCGCACTCACATTACGTGCACTTAATTCCATATGAGAAAAAATCTTTTGGGAACAGGATACCTACGGCATATCCATTTTTAATTAGATGTTTATGTTTATTATATTCGTTATCGTCATGTTACACAGGTATTGGGTTTTCTTCAATTTTTCCATTTACAC
>QDEB01106454.1:0-12922 GCA_004193795.1 Asbolus verrucosus | reverse complement strand
ATAAATAATCTATTAAATTGTCACTAAATTTAAAATATATTGCCCATTCAATTACTATAAAAAAGTTAGAATTTTTAGTTTACAATAAGTAATTGTGTGCAAAAGTTAAAATTGCTATATTATTATAACCGTACTTTTCAGTGCAATGTCTTATTGTAGTTATGTCATTTCTACAGTAAGTCACCAAAGTATATATTTCACATACGGTTACACACTTGAAAAATTTCAAAGTGTCTATTAAATGGTTTCTGTAAATTTCAGATATTTGTAAGCAAATAGTTGGATGAAATAATAGGTGTTTTGACTACTTTGGTCCACCTAATACGCACCAAACCATTATTTATAGTCCATACTACAATTCCCCCATCATTAGTTAACATTTAGTTATAATTTGAGCTTTTATGTTTTCCGCACAAAAGTTACAAACCCTTGATCTGTTGGCACAAGTCTAATAAGTGATAACTGTTTAATATTTGAATTCAGTCACACGTCATTTTTTTAAATCCAAGTTTTACAGGTATGTACAGAATGTATAGTAAAAAACATTCCGATTGATAACTAAACATAAAATAATTTTAAAAACTCTCCAATTTGGAGCTAAAAAGTTTCTGTTACGGGTTATGGTTTTTCGGAAATGATAATCAACTTTCTTGTTTCAAATAAAATATGATGACAATTCAAAAGGATAAAATAAGTCAAACCTACACTTTTAATAAACTGTGTCATTAAAAATCTATAAGTTTTCAAAATGGATTCGATAGCATACTATGACGGCTTTACGATGCATTTAAATAAAATGTGTTAATTAATTTTGTTTCTCTTTTTATTTTTATTTATTAATTGGAATGAATGAAATTTGGCCTGCAAATTGTCTAAATTAGCAACTATGATGTAACGAAGAAAGGTGCGAGATTCCGAACATTTTTTTGTGTGAATCTGCCCACCCACGTTTTTGACATCACAAAAAATTGTCGTTTTGCAAATGCAACATACGAACAAAATCATATACTTTCCGTAATGTAATTTCGATTTAATTTGATTTAAACATTTTAAAAACATTCAGTTACAAATTAAAAAAAAATCATAGTCAAATTAGTATTTTTTTGCATTGAGCTAAAAAAGTGAGACCGACGCCATGTGTTGTTATTTTTATTCCTCGTGATCGTAATTTTTTTTCTGCTTGCAATTTTGCCGAGCCAGGGTGAAGAAAAGTTTATTTGGTATCATAAGATGAAAAATGTTTAATTTTTTGCAAACGTTATCGAGCGTGTTTCAACATGTTTATTAAATTTTCAAATATGTCACCCAAAAAACGTCAATAATTATTGTTAATGTCAGTTCATTCACCTATCAGGCCAAGTTCTCATAAAAATTGAATGGAATACGTAATACCACAGTTCGTTGTGATAGCAGTCACAATTAAACTTTTTGAGAATGTTTCGCGATGACTTTGTTGAATATGTAAACAGTAGCCGTGAGACGGCCCTGATTATTCTGGCAAGTCCGTCTCTGTCTCTGCACGCAAACTAATGCTAATATCCCGTTCAAATTCAGTTCCACTACGGCCGGGGAACTTCGTAGTGTTAGTGTAAACCAAGAAGCGATTTAGGTGGTCGTGCTGTCCTGCAGGAAATTACTAGCAGGATTTTTTTGCATAAGTGGTGCCCTTCATGAACCTCTGAGATGAATGTGTTGATGATCGCAGTCGCCATTATATGCAAAACACATAAAAAATAAATTAAGAAAATATAAACAAACGTCCATTAATTATTATTAAAATTATAATTTGAAAAATGGAAATTTATTTACCGCTTGTCTGTGATACCACCGTGAAGATCTGCAATTACGATTGAGTATTTTTTTCCGAGAAACAGTTCCCTCCGCGTGTGTCTCGAGTGTGTGTTGTTGTAGAACTTCTTACATCCTGCAAGTTGCAGGAAGAATGATTTCACACGACGAATGGTGTGAATTAGCGGTATATGGAAGTGCGGATAAATGACCCGAGTATAATGCAAAACTGTACCGAATCCGTTGTGGCAGCATAGTTTAAGTGATTTTTTTGAGACACTCGGATGTAATGTACGTTGATGATACAGGTGAGCGCATTTTCTATCACACACGAATTTCGCTTGAGAAGTTTCAGCGACCTTGCGCTTTTTTCACCATGTCGTGATGGCATTCAGACGGTGATCTTTATCGTAAATTCTTTTCGCTTATTGTGTGTTTAAAAGAGTCGTGACAGTATTTAGCACTCACCTTTACCATTGTTGTGTTGCACAAGCAACAGTCATTTATTTTATTATTTATTGTTGTTTGTTGTGGTTCATTTTGATTTATTATTCGTGGGTAGTAATTACTTCAATAGCGGGAATTTTTCCCGAAAGCTGAAAAAAGCAAGGATGGGCGCCAAGCGAGCTGGGAGTGTTTAAATTTGGCAAGTAATTATTTTATTATTGGCCCACTAACACGCCTGGCAAGCGGCCAGGTATCTTATTATGAGCCTACGGTATTGATGGCAATACTATTACGCCACAATCAACATGATCTGTTTTGCTGTCATTGCCTGTTTTCCAGCTGCTGGCTGCGCTAAAAAAGAATCAGCGGAAGACATAAATAATAAACTGACCCTTTCTGAAAGCGGCAAATAACAGTGTCCTTTAGGGGTGAATTTCCTCCACTTTTCAGCAATTTATCAAACAGACATGTGAAGCGCTGAAAAAGCGGCACGATCTCCCACACAGGCCACTTGAACTTTACATTATGGAAAAAAAGCGCAGATGAGATGTCGAGTTGAAGACGATGCGGAAGTTACGAAATTACATTTTACCCAAGCACGCGCTTTTGTGAAATAAATTTGAATAGAAGGCTCGCTCGAGTGTGTAGCCACTGTAGCATAATGTTTTTTTTTTGAAACAAATGTCTAAAGAAAAGGTATTGTAGTTGGGACCTGTACACGCTTTGAACTTGGCTCCGGGAGCTTTCTATAAATAAGTAAATTACATTACGTAAGGAAGTGCGGCTTTTAATAGATGCGTGAATGACGCATAAACTTCGAAATGTATTCAATCATAAAGATTAAAGCTTAAATTTGGAGATCGTGATGTCATTTGTTTTCTTTAAAATGAAACGGATATTTCCTGTAAATTATTGGCCAAGTATTGAACAACATTTACGTAAATCTTTAAGATATAATCGCCGTTCGCAAAACTGGAAGCAGAAATAGCATTCCCATAATAAATTACAATTGGAACACTTTTATAACCACGCCATAAATAATGTTACCATAACTCCATAGATACTTGGCAACCAAGATATATTCGTTTACCTCTAAGGCAGTTTACTGTAAAATGTACACCGATGGTGACGATAGCAATAATTTTGGACATGTGTGCAGTTTCGTTGGTGCTTAAGAGCCTCTTCCGCACAATGAATCCACGACAGGTGCACTTTAAAGTAAAGAATTAGGTTAGATGTGGCACTGTTTTGAAAGTGTTCGAGGCACATTCGACAGACATCAAATTTCTCAAAGCCAAATCGTAAACAAAAGTAAATTGAGCGTGTCGAAAATATCGAAAGTATCCCCAGTTTTAAACTGAAATTCACATAAGCTGAATACACTTCCTTGTAAATAATTCATTTCCGGTTGATTAACGATTTTTCGGCTTAAAGAGAACACTTGAATTTATTTCTATTTTGGTGAAGGTTGTACCGCTGTAGCTTTGTGTTAATAATTAACATAATTATCCTGATTGGAAGAAAGTCTGTGGCGCCACGATGTCAGTGTAAAAAACTATCAGCATGTTGTTTTAAATTAATTCTGTATGTGTAATTCACTGAAACTTGATTTCACTGTAGCTTTAAGAGATTCGAATGCCTTTTTGTAAAAATATCGAATTAAATTGTGAATAAAAACACGTGAGAGTGCATTTCTCCAACTTCGTGATGTACAGCGTTATCTAGCACAGATAACTTTAGAAGAAAAGGGAGATTAAAGTAATGGTTAAATAGCAACTCGCATGTTCTTTAATTTAACAAAAATAAATGTTACGCTGTAAAGATCTTGAAGATACGTCAAGATTATTATCATCACGGCATGTAATTTCGCAGATGTTGCTGCAGCGAGCAAAAACAATGTGTTCGTTTATTTATTACCTTTTTAAAAATTCGTTTCCTGTCTGAGTACCTTCTGGAGTTGCAGAGATTCCCGCCAAAACAAACATTAAATGTCTTACAACAGTTCGTAAAAGTGACAGTTATTTGCTTTGAATTTTTGCGTTTTTGTATTGCTGGAATGAAACAAAGTAGTGTCTTCCTGTGGAAGGCGGGATATCCGTTTCTAATTATGTTATTTTGAAACCTTCTTGATGGTAGGTACCGACTAAGAAATGTAAAAAGAACGACCCATTAGTAAGTTTCATTTGAAATATGAAGTCTCCGAATCAATCAATACATCAAGAAAAAAACGGAAGCGTCCAAATCAGTTAGAACGGAAGTTGAACCTAATTTCCCGTTAATTTTTAAAGAATCGTTTAAGTTCTTATCACGCCCACGAATTTTACATAAATTTATAACTGTAATTTTAATTGCACAATTTGAAGTGTGTAACCTCCGTTTGCGGACACATTAATTATTTCCTTCATAATTTAATTAAAAATTAAGTAAGAAATCTGTTGAATAAACGACACACAAACGTTCTTTCATAGTGACTGATTTTTTTTTCTTGTTTCTAGAGTGTGGAAGAGCTACAGTGAAGGGGGGCCGCACGTCGCCCGTAGTCCGGCCCCCCGTTCACACGCGGGCCCCTTCGAAACCTGTCCCTAGAGTAGCAGAAGCTCTAGCCGTACTCGTCCAACATCTAGTGTTCAATGTAAGTACGAATAATTCATTTTGTCAATAATGCTCACACAATCAACAACAGGTCGAAGCCTATCAGGTTCCAGTTCTCAAAAAACAAGTTCAAAAATTTCGACATGAAGCCGAAGAAATCAGAGTGGCATGTCAGCATTTAGAAGAAACTTTATCGGAAGAGCGCGCTAATCAGACGAAAAGCATCGATGAAGAACGTATGAAATGCGCTAGCGAAATCAGCGAATTGGCAGAGAAACACAGAAATCAAATAGTAGAACGTAAGTTTCTTTAATAAGAAGTGTTGAATAAGTGTTCGCATACTAATTTATTTGTTTTTGTCCAGTAAACAACAAACAGTATGAACTGGAAAGACGTCTAATAGAAGAAAACGAAGCTAACAAAAATCTGCTGGCAAAACAAAACGAAGAAAAACTCATGACCCTGAAAAAGGAGTTTCAGAAACTCCAAAAGACACACGAAGAGTCTTTAGACATTTTAAGAGAGGAGAACGATGCGATTAGGGAACAAATCGATGAGAAAAATGCTCAAATTGAAGAAGTGAAACACGAGAGTCGCAAACTTAAAGATGATTACGAAGCCAAAGAGATGAAACTCAAGGAACAATTACAGCATGCTAAGAGTGAGAATCAGAAATTGAAACAAGAATTAGCTAAGGTCGAAGAGAAATTCGAAGAGAAAATTAAAGCTATGCATGAGGAGAATGCAAGATTGAGAGAGGAAAATGATAGGCTGCTTAGTTATAGCAATAAGGGAATTAGTATTCAGGTAAGAAAGGTTACAGACAGACACCTTGTAACACTTCTAACGTTTTGAATAAAAAACAGGAATTACAATCACTCCGGGTTGTACTGGAGCTAAAACAAAACGAAGTTGGGGAACTGCGTCGGGCTTTAGCTGAAGCCAATCAAAAGAATGAAACTTTAGCAGCAGCTGAAGAGAAATCAGCCGCACTCAGTGCCAGATGTGAGGATCTGCAACTTCAATTGCAGAGAAAATGCGATATCGAGCAGTAAGTATTGAGTTTATTTTCTGAGAAGTGTAATTAATATCGAATTTGATTCGTTGCAGGAATTTAATTGCCGAAAACAAAAAGCTATGCGATAGCTTTAAGGAAGAAATAAACCAGAACAAAAGACTGTGTCAACACAACGAAGAACTCAAATGGAAACTGAAACAAAACAAGGAAGTCGTAAGCAAAGTTCTAGAACAGGCCGCCGAAGAATCCAGTTTCAATCGTTCTCTGTTAAGCTCCAGTTTCAACGAGCGTCACCTATCCTCAAACAAGCAAAATTTAGAACGCACTCTGTCTTTCAGGGAACAAAAAAACAATTCGGATCGATCTTGGAAGTCGAAAAACGACGACTTGTCCCCGCCGAGCTCCCCAAAAGTCAAGGGTGTTGTCGAAAAGTCCGATTCGGTCAGTTACGTTCTGGATTTGGACGAAAGTCCTGAAATTGTCGCATCGCGTATCGTTCGGCGCAGTTTCCGTAATTCGACACCCCCCAAAACTACACCCACCAAATCGCCGTCCAATAAGAGGCCGCGCATGAAGTTTCCTCTTAGTTTAAGCGCGTCAGCTAGTGCTATTTTACCGTCGAACAAGACCGAATATTCGAGATCTCGATCGCTGTCCAACAGGAATGGCGAATTTGACATGGAGGGAACGTGGGTTACCAGCTCACCGAAGAGACATGACGACGATTTGGATCTGGACGAAGATGAGGACGATTTGAAACTTCCGGCACTACCGAGCGAGATAGGAAGGAAGAACGGAGCACAAGCGCTGCCAAGTCCAAAGCATCTGGCTGGGGAGGCGATGATTTCTGAAAGTAATTCTGAAGATGAGAGCACGAGTTCTTCGAGTGTGCAATTGTGAGACGATCTTTCGTTTTAGTTGCTTACGAACTGCCCTAATTGTGTGTAATTATTGTAATTTGTATATTAATTTTATTGTGTAACAATTTTTTTATATTTTTTTTTATAAGTTTTTTTAACACTAACTATACTACTAGCAAAAATACAATATCTTATTACTCCAAGCCATTTTCATTATTTTATTTTTTCTTTAATAGGTTGTGATCTTTTGTACATGATTATTATTAATAATGTTAGGTATTTTATACACAGTATTAATGTTGGGTTGACAAGCCTTTTTTAGTACAATACTGCTTATACTTAACTATGTATAATGTGTATATTTTTATGTATATGATGATCTTTATTGTTTTTTGTTTATTGTTGCCCTTTCAAGTGTCTATTAATAATAATTTATTTAATGCGTATAGGTGAGGAATGGTGATGTACATGTATTTTCAATTGTTAGGACCAACATAGATTTCCACTTTTCATATTTATTGTATAAAGTTGCAAATGTTCGTTTATGATCAAGTTAATAATAATATTGTACAATAAATTTATTGAATTAAACAGTGAATTTTCTGATTTTCCATACCTAAAACGTTTCATCTGTCTAAAACCAAGATATCTATCTTTGTCGACAATTACTTATCTCAAAACACCTTTTGAAGAGTAGCTTATCTTATCACTTCTTAATTAAATCAGCACTTTTATCGGTCGTCTTCATGCATCAGTATTTGTGTGTCTGGTAACAGTATTAGAAAAAGATATCATGACCTGTATCGTAGAATTTTGTATTGTTTCAATTTCCATTTTACTAATAATAGTGATTAAACTCATAAATAAAAATCCTCCAGCAATCCTGAATGTATACCAAAGACCAAACGGATTCTTTTGGTTGAAGTTTGTTTTTATGTTTGCAATATTATCATCTAGAAAGGTTTGACGTTAAATTATGTATTATATTTATTATATATACTTTCAGTTGAAGCAATCAGTTAAAAGGAAGAGTGAAATTACAAAAATTTCAGAACTGGATAAACCACAGAAGCTTTCTCACCATTCAAATGTAATTGTTATATTCACCACTTGATTGTTTTGCTAATTTTGAAAAAAATTTAGGCTATTGATGGCGTCTACTTCAATGGTGCCAGTAAAAATGGCGATTATTTAGTAACAGGAATGGCACGAAGAAAAAACAAACTTATAGATGGGTTTATGTATTTACTTATTGAATCTTCTGGACTGGGATTATTGGAAACCCCAAAATTACCAGGAACATCTCTGTATCAAAATGAAGAAAATGAAGAATATGCAGCCGAAGGTATTAAACTGACACCAATAGAAGCTATGAAGAAATGGAGAATTTCCTATGAAGGCAAAATGAAAAGATATCACCAAAGAACTGAACTGGTAGACGTAAAAATAGATGCTGAATGGAGTTCTGATTTACCATACTTCAATTTTGACACAGACATGGATTCTTGTGCTATGGCCAAGTCGATGGCATATGAAAAATTCAGTAAAGAATATTTTGACAATTTAAAAAGGTAAATTTTGGAAAAATGTTCACATTTCACTAAATTTATTAACCTATATGTTACAGAAACCATCAGACTCATTATGAACAACATGGCGATGTTAAGGGTACAGCAACTATCAACGGTAAGAATTATGACATTTGTATCAATGCGGTGAGAGACCACAGTTTCGGCTTACAAAGAGAATGGAGAAATTTCCATAGGTATGGATTACATTTTCTCACGACAGAAAATGGCGACAGAATTAATGTTGGTATGATTTGTTTGCCCATTTCTTTCTCTTGGTAGGTTTCACATCGTGTAAATAACAACTTTTGACATACATTTCTTACAGTTTAACTATTGGTTACGTCTACTCCGCCGAAGATAAGAAAATTTATGCCGTGAAATCTTGTGATTTGCAATTATACCAACACGGCGAAGATGGAAATCCTCCTAAAGATTATGCGTTCACTTTTGAAGCAGGTAGTCCAGTTTTATTGAACATTTAATTTTAGTTTAATATTAAAATTTATTTTAGGAAAGAAGCTGTATACAATCCAAGTCAATGTTCTGCATTCTCCTCACTTTTATATTAGTAAAGATTGGGAAAGCAAGATTGTAGAAAGATTGTGCACTTTCAGTGTCAATGGTGTAAAGGGATGGGGGGCAGCTGAATGGCAATATAGAAATGTTGATGAGAAAAATGTTGAAGATTACAATAAAAATTAATAGAATTCTAATATTTAATAACTGAATTATTGTTAAAATAAATTATTGCCATTTTGTTTTGTAGAAAATTTAACATTTTGTAAGCCGTATTGAGGCATATTCTTTTTGATATAAAAAAATTATTTGTAGCGAAACAAGAATAAAAATGTTAAATTCCAAAATATAAGTCCACGTTTTACTACTATTCATTTTTACACAGTTGTAAATCATTGATTAAAGCCGTACAAACTAACGCTTAAAAGCAAAGTACATATTCCGTATTTAGTGTATAAAATGTTGCCTATTTTTCAAATTAAACTCTGATGCTTAAGATATATTATAGTTAATGATTTGTCAATTTTAATAAAGCTGAATACAATAAATGTTTATTTTAAAAAACAATATATTTATTTATTACAAATATTGGTTTTATGCAAAATATGTCAATTATTTTTGTTACATCAATAAGTCTGTTATAATGATGAAAATCAGTAAGAAAATGAGTAGGCTGTTAAATTAGCAGATTAAAAGGGATATGTGAGCGACAAAAGTATCGTCATCTTCACCTTCATCTCCGTTTTCGTTTTCGTTTTCGACGTCATCTTCGTCTTCGTCTCCGTTATCCGTCATCATTACTATCGTCATCGCCAACGTTAAATCGTCATCGTCATACAGACACAGTAAATGATAATATGCTGATGATTTGAGGGTAAAGTTTAACCGTCGATGAAAAAATGTAAACCGTTACTCAATTGTTTCAAAATTCTTGTCTTTTCTAATTCTAAATTCTAAAATAATCTCGAAATAATAATGCTTTTCCAAAAGTAGCTGAATTCCCCCCACAGCGAAAATAGACAATTTGAAAATGCTTGTTAGTGATAATAAATTAACAAATAAAATCTGATATTTGTACGTTAACTACATTTTAGAAGAACCAAATGCGTTTTTTTTTTATAAAATAATGTTCATACATTTTTTAACATATGTTTAATGATTGAACATTAAAGGATAAAAAAAAAAAAAAATCATTTGTTAATTTTTTAAATGCCACATTCAAATTCGTATATTTAAAGTGCATAATAAAAACGTTACAGTTGTTATAAATGAAAAATTAATAAGAATTAAAAAGAAATATTGATTAAAATTAATAATATGAAAATATTCCATGTGAAGAGGAAGAAATTTGAATTTAAGGGAGACCGTAGTGGAGATGTAGCCTTAAAAAGTCTTTAGAGCTTTGTTCTAAAATGTTTGAAGTTATATTTTTGTCGACATCCTTTACCTATATCGAATCCCAAATAACTATAGGTACTTAAGAAAATTTTTATCGTCGTCAATCATAAGAACATAACTCAGTTGTTCAATGTAATATTCAATTTAAAAAATAAACACTTGTATTTGTTGAAATTATTTATTGGTCTCATAATAAAATCTATCTGCATTACTACTTTAATTTTTGTTATAACAATAAGACATATATCAGAATAATTTAAGTTAAACTTATAAATAATCTTCTCATTATTGCTAAGGTATCCCGCTCATAATGTGATTGAAAATACAGAAGCCTGGATTTTACATAGTACATACTATTTTCATTTTCATGTTTTAACGCCGGCTATTTTTAAAACCGCAGCCGTAGACCATTTTCAGCTGTATTTGTCCTTCCAAATAAATTTTGATTTCGTAGTTGAATCAATAACTAACTGTAAGTTAGAGGCATAAAGTGTTGAGATGTTTTCATAACTATGATAAAAATTATCTACATAAAGTATACAAAATTGTCCGTTCTACGTACATAAATATTAACACATACAATTAATATATGTAAAATATGTAAATTGTACATAAATTGCAAACGAAAACACTAATCGGTCAAAAGATAATGCAGTGGCTTCAGCAAATTTAGATATTTTGTGTATTTTATATTATGCTAAGAACAAATACAATAAACAAAAAAATAACGTCATTGCCACTCACTACGATGTCACAACTTAACACGTTGAGCATCCACGCGTTATTAGGATAACAGTGGTAAAAGAAAGTACAATACCGACATAAACTTTTTTATTCCATACAATTTTCTTAAATAATTTCTTTAATAAATCAATCATTAATTTAATTCAGTGCTGGAAGATTTGATATTCTTTTTAAATTAAGGATGTGAATAATGGAAACTGAAATATGAAATTTCGACTGGTTCTAAATGACATCCATTACAACAAGTACTTCTTTTCCAAACACATATAAAATAATTACAATGGCTGGAACTTTTGCCAAATTATCGAAAAAATTAATGAAGAAATGTTCATTTACTTTCAGTTTATTTTATTCATTTAAAAAGTACATTTAATAATAATTTTAAATCCATATATATCAATAAAAAAATCTTCTTCAGTCTGTCTGCATGCAAGCCTACAGAGAAAACATGGATCTAACCTGACGATTATCAGGCATCTAGCAATTGAAGGAAGTCACAGTCTCTGTAGATCTTGAGTTTTAAACTGGTGGCATCTCTTTCAATTGCTGTTATTCTGGTAACTCGTTGGTTAAAATCGTGGTTGAAATTCTGTACTTACTTTGGCTTCTTGTACACACACACACACATCCCATTCATACACATGCGCGCTTATTTGTCAACTTTCCAAAACGTTTCTCTCAACAAATAAATAAGAAGTAAATTCTATATTAACTTTTTTAACTCCAAACAAGAAAGCAAAAAATGTCCCAGAATAAGGAACTGTTGCTTAATTTGAAATAACAAAATCAAGATTTTTTAAAATTTAATATTCGTAACGAACACATTCACACTTTTCATTAAAACAGTATCCATGTGACTGAATCTGTAATTTACACTTAGCCATACATTGCTTAGGATCACACAGTTCTGCACTTACACCTGAAGGTACTAGAATAAAAAATAAATTAGATATTTTTTTCAAACTGAGAAAATACGACAAATATACTCACAAAGAACTGAAAAAATCGTAACGAATAATGTCGCTGTTACCATCAATAATGAAAAAAAATTCATTTTTAATTTTAATTTTTTTAAAATTGCAGTTAAATACTTATTAAAACAGTTGACAATGTTTTGTAGGAATTACGAGATGGTGATGTGGTTTTTAAAGTATCCGTTATCTTTGGAAGGGGAATTACAAGTACAGTAGGAATACATTCATTTATTACACAATAACATTAAGATAAAGTGGATGTTAAAAACAGTAACAAACGCCATTCTTGCAATATCCACCTTTGCTAGTTTGTCGACATTGTTGGTCGCAACGAGAGTCAGAACATGAAAATCTTTTAATACGAAGTACCCCATAATCTTGTTGATATCCTATAAAATAAAATAAAGGGATGAAGTATTGTCTAGATGATTATGTAATACTGCAAATACCTTCGTCTTCTTCAAATGGATATGAATTTGTATTTAAAATTGTAACAGAGATTAACACAACAAAAAATAATGTTAATTTCATTTTTACTGTATTGTGATTGATGTATCAAGTTTAATAATAAAAAGTATGTTAAATACAGTTGTATTTATATGTATTTGTTATTAGTAAGGGGATTTACTTTCTTTAAAAAAAACCTGGAGCGTGTGGATCTTTAAACTTGGGGGATCTTTGATTTTTGTGGACTTTTGAAATTGATGTACCTCTAGAATCAACCGATGTCCAATCTATTTATTTAACCTGGGTGCAAAATCTGCACGGACTCGCATTATCTCGCACGCATTTTCATGTGAAGAAAGATCATTCCAGTTTGTAACACTATTGAGTTTTTCACCTAGTATAGCATCACATGGTCCGTCTAAAAAAGAATGCAAAACGAAAGAAATTCGACTAAAGTAAAGAAATAATGACACAGAGTACATTTATAATTTTGTAGAAAAAGAACTTTAAATAAAAAATTGTAATACTTTCTTTTTTAAAATTATCTCGTTTACAGAAATAACAATG
>QDEB01106393.1:0-12168 GCA_004193795.1 Asbolus verrucosus | reverse complement strand
ACTCAAAGTGGAGCATTACCTTAATGTATACAGCTGTCCCGTAATGGAACAGATGCAAATCTAGCTCCTAACAAAACATGTCGGTACCCGAGCATGTAATCAAAATTCGGCTTTTATTGCTCTTTTAATTCGGGCGAAATGATACGTCTGGTAATGTTTATACGCATACTGAATGTAAAAATATTAAGTAAAAGGTGATGAATTCATCATAACAAATGAAGACGCGACTCCCAGCGAGATCGAAATTCTATGAATATTAATCAAACTTTCTTCTCAAAATGGTGGTTGAGACCATCTGGTGTTTTTCACGGTCGCGCGGTTGATAGGCATTCATGTCCATAATTAGGAAATGACAGAACCGTGCGTCGATAAATTACGTCATTTATGACGGTCGCCCAGCTTTGTAGGTTATGTTGTTAACGTATCTGGTGATTTAAATGGAAAACGATGATTTATTGCGCTCGCACACAAGAACGAAAACAGGTTAACTCGTGTTTTTCCCAACCGAAAGCAAATTAGGTTCGATTAGTTAATTACAACCTAACCTCAAACCATCCCGACATGACAGATCGGTGTCACGTGGGTCCAAGGCCGGCCCGCGAGGGAGGCTACCGAAACCGCAGAAATTTCCGATTTGGTCCGGTTGGACGGCGAATTAGCGTCGTTGGATGAAAAAACGCACAATAAGGCAAAGTTCGTCGAACCGGTGGCTTAACGGCCGTAGCATCTGCCATTGCCGTGAAAAACAAATTCGTAATAATAAACGAGACGGTGGTTCAATCGATGGCATGCTGGGATTTTACACCATATGGTCGATGGGACAGATTGCGTCGCGTTGACGGTACATTTATCGGCGCTCGGAGAATATGGAGGAAAAAATGGTTGACCATAGCCTCGTCGCAGGGACGCCAAAATGGTCGTAAATTGCGCTTCGGGTCGTCGGTGGGTCTGACCGAATTCGGTGGAAATGCATAAATCGTCAAAATGATGGGGTCACGGCGAGGCCAAATATTGGGGGACATGCTGGGCGTCTTCGATTAAAACACGGAATATTTCAAGTCCAATTCTCACATCCTCTCTTCATTTCTCCTCCTCTTGTTCTTCTATTAACTGAAAGCTGTCCATAAACAACCGATTTGGGTGTCAATTGTTGCATTAATTATTTGAATTATGCAATACAATCTTCAATATATAAATTAAGAATCATTGAACTTTCAAGCGCTTGGAACATCTCCACGAGTGGTTGAGCCAAGAGTTTAACAAAACGATAAATTTAATAACCATTATTTTTATGCAAAATATTTCGTGTTATTTCATTGTTATTTGTTCCATATTTCTCTATCTACGCGAAAAATATAACATTTGTTGTAATAAATCGCTTCATTTTATATTGTTTTGTTATAATTGAAGTGATGCCATCCCATAAATAGTCAGGTTATGTATTGCCAGTAAACTACGACATACGTTAACATAAACAAAATTTAACACCAGCTGACTCAACCAGATTTTTATTTGAACACCTGATACAAGAAAACAAAAATCTAGTTACGAGCTTATCGTTGTTTAATAGCATTTTTAATTAATTCTCAACAGAGGACAGTAAGGTAAGATGGAGTTCTTGTAATACCGTGCGATCGAAAAAAGAAAGATTCAAAGCAAGCCATGAATTTTGTTGTTATATTGGTAAACCTGCAAATTACTCAGCAATGACATTTTATAGGTTATCAAGATTGAATTAACTTTTTTAAACGCAACACTAATGTCAGTCAACTAATATGTCAAATTTGCAGGTTTACCAATTTAACAATTAAATGCATGGCTTGCTTTGATTCTTTTTTTTTTCGATCGCACGGTTTTTGAGATATGTGTGATGTTCTATATTAAAAAACTTTGCAAAAAAACTGAATAAAGTTTTGAAAGTCGAAGTTTCCACCTTGTCCTCCCTTCCCCTACATCGGACCCAAAATATGTTTTCTAATTAGAAAATTAAGTTACTTCATATTTGTACACGTCATTCAATCAGATATTTGAATGTTTAACTAAGAGTTGACCCATCAATTATTTCAGAAGACAATATTTTATTTCATTTTAATTTCATGTTCAAGGTTGGAAAGAGGGCATCGGAGTCAACTTCTATGATAGTTTATTTTTAAAAAATTTAATAGAGGTCTGCTGTTTATGCCTTAAATTTTACCTTCGACTGTTCGCAAATAAATCCTGAATTTATTCATAAATTCGTTGCCCAAATTTACTAGGAAAGACTGAGAACAAGCGTCATCCTCTTGAAACAAAACAGAAAAATAAAGATCAAATTTTTTTTGAAAAATAGACCTTCCGAAATACATACTTCCATCTATTTTTTCTTTAACTGATTTTTAGACGGGTAATTACAGGTGATGGAAAACAACGAATTAACAATAATTTACGAAAATACTCTCCACCATGTCCAAACCATGAAAGATTTTTTTACTTTCAATATCTAAGTAGGAATGACATTCTTTCGCATCAATCCGGATTTAAAAAAGATTATAACACACTTAATAGTTTGAGGGATTTATTGGACAAGATTATTTCTGGTAGAGATTTGATAGATCATTCGTTATGTTTTATTATGGTTTTGACTTTTTTATCTGTTAATCTTTCAATTGTTTCGATAACTTAAAGTATGATGTTATTTCTTTTACCATTTTTATTTATCCTTCTGTATTTTTTAGTTCAACGGCTTTAAATAGGTACAGAATTTCTGTTAGACTTCGTCCCGTTCTATTCCTAAACAAAATTCATTTCTCTTTACTTTTACTATTAATGTACATAATGATTATTAATTATAATTACTGTTATTCAAACTAAACAAGATAGATTCTACTTAATGTTTAGAACAAATTTGCGAATTCTGATCCCGTCATTTTAATTTCCAAAGAAGTTGAGGGACCAAAGACACGTTCTTGATTTTCCAGAAATCTAAAGTCTAATTTCTTTGTCTTTTAGAAGAACAGTAGGGAAAAAGGAAAATAACAAAAAGTTGTGAAAGATTCTTCGTTTCTCTGCGTCTTATTCGCTCTTCCCCTCGCTGGTGAGAGCACCATCCGCATAAAAGTGATCACCATTAACAGCTGAAACGTATTCGGAGAAATTATTCAAATTGCGTAAAAATCGATGATTTATGTCGAAGTACCGCTACGAGCTAAACCTAATTGTGATTAATCCGGCTCTTCCTATTCGGAATAGCCGAGGAGGTTTCGGACAGGTGAGAGGCAGCGGCCACGTGAAATATGGTAACGGTCATCCGACGGCCCCCTGACCTCCGACCCGAAATTACGCAGCGAGATTTCTCTGACACTGTTTGTTGCAGAGTGCGTTCTGGCACCCTTCGCGGGCGGCTCCACCTCGCAGCCCATCCCGTTCGTCTTCCTGCCGCTGAAGGGCCAGATCATCCATCCCAGCAAAGAGATCAGCTTTTCGGGTGAGTACGTGGGTGTGAGTATCGGCAATTATGCGCAGATACCATCAGAAATCAGAAGGAACAGACCCGCAATCGGAATAAATTTTACAATTCATAATTCCCACTAACCGTAACATCCGGTCGATCATCACGGTAATAAGCCGTCATACAGCCTGAGTAATGATCGCGCTGAGCACGTGCCTCCAACCTGTTACCACATTATCATTAAACAACCACTAGCGGAGGAGTGCTCTCCAATAACTTCAGAAATTACGCTGTCCACAAGATGGGTCGAGCAGCGACGTCATGGAGGAATGTGTAGCCAAAAGTTCAAAACACGAACTGCTGTCACAGTTTGATGACCGAAGGTTGCTTAATCAATCAAACTCAACACCAAGGAATTAAGAAGAATGGTGATTTATTTTCTTCCAGTTTTGGTTACAGCCAAGACTTAAAAAATGTTGCGGGTCTGCTTGGATTACTCAATTGTCATTCACAACCTTCAAACAACAAAAACTGGACAACTTCCACGCCAAAACGAAATCCAAGCGGTAAACGTGCATAATTAATCTTGCAAATAATATAACACTTTCGATTTGCGAGCGATTTTACTAACCTAGATATCCAAAAGCTTCTGCCAAGATGCGGCAATTTGCCGTGTAATTACCGCTCCAATAACCACGGTAGGTGCTGGCGTCGACAATGTAAAAGCTCAAGCACGAATTCTAACAAATTAAGAATAATTAACGCCGAAGAGTCGCCTATTAATGACGTCTTGCAACGGATCCGTTACTAAACACTTGAAGAACCTGATACTCGTCAGCTAACCGTCAGGTTTTAAATCGGTTTGGTCCGTCCATGATGGAAGTGTGACAACCAGGAGACTCCAATTAGACGAATCCACTAACCCGGATTTTCCAGAGCCACACGCGATGAATTAGCGAGTTTCCGGCTTCACTTGGCGTTGAAGTCTCCGCGATAAATCGCATTTCTGGCAAAGCCGGCGGCTTTTTCGCAACCTTCAGATATCGCCAGAGAGGTGGCAGAGAGTGGAAAACGTTTCCGACTCGACTTGGCGTCAAAAGTTATCGACTGGGTGTCTAATGGGAATGGACGAGTCTACAGATTTCAAGTGGTGCTCGATGTCGTCCGCCCTTGAAGCCTCCTCTCGCAAACACTCGGAGCAATTATCGCGTCCATCAGCGAGTTCACAAATCGGTCTCGTAATTAAGAAAATGTACAGTTATGACATGGGAGCAATTAACTTGTTCATGTCTTGACTCTTGAATCGTTTTCAATTGCAGGCATCCAAACGCCCGTGTGCGCGGTTTCCGGCGCGAAATTCCTGACTGAGGCTGGATGGTTGGATCTGAGAAACCCAGTCGACACCGACGTGCCGTTCCGACTCTTCCGAGACGAAGGACGCACGTTCTTGCAGGTAAAAATCACGATTCTTCCTCCCTCCTTTTTCAATCGCTCAATTTCAAGTGGGTCGGCGAGTCGGATTTGCGCAACAAGATGTCCGGAAGGCTGGTCCTAGTCTACTTGATGTGCAGGGAACTGGCGGAGCCTCTCACCTCCACCTCACACACGCTGTTCTCGCCTTGCGTCGCCTTCAGGGTCGCGGGATCGCCCAGCAGATACCTCAACAGTACGTCTTCGACACAATTTTAACTATTTTCATTAACCGATCTATCGCAGATGTCAGTGAAGTGGCGTTCTTCCCAGACGCGCATTCCGCCACTGGAAGCTCGGATCGTCTAAGCGTGTCCGAGTATGTCGCTATTGGAATATGTAGCGTGTTACTCGGCCTCATCTATGTGGCTTCTGTGTTCTTGTACTTGCATCTGCGCAAGCGCAATCGCGACTCTTCGCGCAAGGCGGAGGATCAAAACCTGACCAGTGCTGAAGAAGGGGTCGTCAAAAACAACCCGCTTTTGTCCATGACGCACTTTCAACCCCCGGATGCGCTCTACAGCGACTCCAACAGCTCTGATGCCGACATGGCGCCGGATGTTATCCAGCATGGCGATGAAAGGAAGAGCAAAACGGCCCAAATCACCTCAGCTTTGATCCACTCGCAATACCAACGCAAACCACTCATGATTTCTTATTTTGAATCCAACCATCAAGATCCATCGTCCATCGAGAAGCTCCCAGAAGAAAACGTCTCCATCGTGGAGACTCTCGAAGGAAGAGACGAAAGGATCGACAACTTTAAAGTGCTTACAGGCACTGTTCGGAGAAAACTATACTTCAATCCAGCATACTTCGAACCTCAACTATTGATGGTAACTCTTTTCGGTGTCTTGGTCTTGTTTAACATCCCCATTTCAGGCCCCCCCTCCCGCTGCTTTGGAGTTCTTGGCGAAGATTCGCGAAGTCATAACGATCGCTAAACAGAAAATGGCCGCGAAAAAATTCTCCCCCAGCCTCATGGGAATCCCCGAAGAAGACAACAGTTACGCCCTGGAATCAACATATGAAAATTCAAGGCCCTCGATGAGCAGACGCAGCAGCATGATCAGCCTCAAGAGAGAAAACAGCAGACGCAAGACTTGTTCCGGCTGTCCAGGTTGTGAACCCCAAGACTTCACGCAGCTCTGCGGAAAGCTTCCGGAATTCCCCTCTTTGGGAGCGTGCCAAACCTGCAGCAGCTCCAGCGACAGCAAGCAAAGGAGCATCAGGAAATGGTTGGAGGACGTTCCTGTGTTGAAACCAACCAACGATTCCGCTTTCAAAGAGACGCTTCCACAGCGCACCACCAAGAGGGTGAGGTCACCTACAAGATCTCTCCCTCCAGAAGCCCATTCCACCCCTGCAAGAACCCTGTCGCCGAGACCGGCTTCCGAAAGAGCGATGTCACCCGATAGCGACCGCTACAGTGTTAAATCCAACAAGAGCCAGAGAAAAATTTGCAAACCTAAAGCACCTCCACCTCCACGACCCCAACAAGTTGACGATGAGGAGCACCAATACGATACGGTCCCGGCGGAAAAGCGAGAGGTGGTGATGAGTTTTCCACCACCTGATATGATCCATGAGGCGATGGCTGTGGATAACCAGAGCGACGAAATCAGGATACCGACACTGACGAAGAAACAGATGAAGGCGGTCATTGAGGAACTGACAGTCCAAAGAGGGATTGTGTCCGATTCCAGTCCAGAATCAAGCAAGAGGAAGATCGATTATGAAACGGACAGTCTGGAGAGATCCGTCGCCAACAGAGGGTTTAGTACCCCAACAGAATACGCAGATTTGTCTTCGTCACAACCCAGCCCCAGCTTGAGCACTGCCTTGCCGATGGACGAAGAAATGACGATGAGGAACGCCATCTTCAACAAGAAGACCGGAAATATGACGATTTCCAAAATCAACGTCGACACCCTCCATGAGGATGATCACGAGTACGAGCTGATAGTCCTAAAGAAAGGGTCTCTGAAGAAGCAGAGTTTCTACAAGCTGCCGGAACTTCTTCAGAGGAATAACGGCTACAGTTTGGTAAGCGAGGTCTATGTTAACAACGGGTATAATTACAGCAGCGCCCCTTCCTCGCCCACTTCTTCGAATTGCTCTACGTTTGATCGCCGTACTTTAAAAGTTCGGTAAGTAAACAAAGAAATCTTCATCTCGGATAACAATTAAGCACTTCCTTCCGACAGATATGAAGACGGAGTCGAAAAACCGGGGAAGCTCCTCATCGAGGTGAAAGATTGCGCAGACAATTACATCCCCGTCCACGACTCGGACGGCTTCGAACCGGACACTCTCGACCGCAAGCCCTCCAAGCTCAAAATCGGCAAACCGAACGACGAATTCGTCGACTCCTTGGAGCGGCCGTCCCAGATCCTCCTCAGAAGCAACGGGAGTTTCAAGAAGGAAACCCCCAACTCCTCCCTCCCCCACACCAACAGCAACTTCAACCGCGTCTTCGGCAGCTTGCGCGAGATCTACGAGGCCAAAACCAAAGCTCTGAAGCAGCTCTCCCAAACGTCGGGGAGCTTCTCCGACCTCACCGACGGAGGTCGCCTCCTCACCCTGGAGGAAAGACACTCGAAGCGGCAACGCCGCTTCACCACCCTCGGCAACATCGTCCCCCCGGACTTGATCCCTCCGCCTCCTCATGACGGCTCCCCGATTTACGAGCGGCCGAAGCCGCCCCGGAAGGTTTTGTTGGGCGAGGACAAGGTCGTGATGAAACCCCCACTACCTCCAAAAAACGTGATTGGCAGGGGTGCCAGCAAGAGTACGGTCGGTAATGTTGGTACTCCTGTCAGCAACAAGAAGCGGACCTGGAGAGCGGCCGAAGGGAAGCAGGAGGACTCCGGGTACTTGAGCACGGATTCCAGCGACTCGCAGAAGGTTAAAAGAGACAAAGGCAGCGAAAGCGAGGAGAGCTTGGAAGATGGACATAGCGAATCCGGTGCGGAAAGTGTGGAGACCCATTCGGTGTTCTTCGGTAGTTTCCGGAAGCCTCCCCCTTTCTTGGGGTACGCTTCCGCGGACGATGAGAGCGTGAAGAGCCTTCGGTATCCCATCTTCAACAAGGTTCTTGTGGTTAACGAAAGATCGTTCTCTTAAACTGGCCATAATTAATTTTATCTTAACTCACCTTCGTCTTCGTCTGTTGTGATATAGTTTAAGCGGGCCGGAAGTGCAATTTTAGTTTAAGCGAAAAGCAATATTAGTCTAGTTTAGTTTAAGCCGGCAACACATTGACAACCGCTGTACACGAGCAGCTATCTTGCCAAATAATTTTTAGGTTATAGCATTAAAATGCAATCTGTACTATCACTTAGTATTATTTTGTGCAATATTTTATAACGTAGGCTAAGAAAATTCAACACACGTGATATCGAGTGCAATTATTCCAGTGCAATATTTTCAGTAGCACTAGGTCTTATTTATATAAATTATTTGCTCATGTTGCGGATTTTTAGGTTAGGTTTGCTTCAACACATGTATATACTTTGCAGATGGCGTAACGTGCAAGCTTCCACGTACCTGTGTTGTATAAAGTTGGGGGATTGGGTGCCGTACTGCAAGTCATGTGGGGACGGTTAGGGGTGGCGGTCCATTAAAACTGGTTTTATCGAACCACTCTGTACATTATATTTTGTTATAAAAGATTTAATATATTAATGTTAATCACTTCGTTTCTTCATTGAACCTCGACATGAGCACGTCGCTCAGCTGTTCCAAATCCGCCATCTTGTGCCTCAGTGCCGCCAAATCCCCCCCTGCGAACCCCTCCAAATGGTCGACTTCCTCAAACAACGAATTTCTGATCGATTCGAGCAGGCTCGAATCGGGCTGGTAAAGTGGCTTCGGAATTATAACGACATCGATAATGTGCCTGTGCAGGTAATGGATTAAAGCTATCACGACGTTTTGATCCCTAAAAAGCGACTCGTCAGGATTTTACCGTCGTCTCAAATCAAACCTACTTGCAGTAAGTGTTGAGGTGCGCCGTCTTGCTGAATTCGTCGTTTTCGATTTCTAACAGCGCCCCCTCTAGTGCGGGGCTGAGTTTGTGCGCCACGAAGTATTTTCTGTCGGATGTTATGTTGAGTTTGCGCAAAGAGCAATCAACTTCGAGTGTGGTTTCCAATAAGCGGCCCCAATTAGTGGGAATGAGCATGACGAACTCGTGCTTTTCTCCGGTGTGAGCGCACGCCAAAAAATCATCAATGCTACCGTCAATCATCCTGTACATCTGAACAATGGTGGAGTTGTCGGTGATGTCTTGAGAGGTCAATTGAATGGTTGAAGGTAACTTGCGGGTGATTTTCTTGCGGTTTCGCCGGAAATTGATCGAGCAGGTGACGGCGTACGCGAGCTGGTCGACGAAGAGAGGAGCGTCGAAGATGATGATGATTTGTCCCGACTTTCCCAAGTGATTGGTCCATCTTAAGCCATCGGTCATGAAGTTGGCGCTAATTAGATGGAATTTGTAGTTGAGTGGCGATGCGGAGTCCCAGTCCAGGATAACGTTGACGTCTTCCAGGTCTCTAAAATAAAAAATTGGACTCTTGAAGGACAGTTACCGGAAAATTCGGTTGGTTTAAGGTGACAGCAACTTCCATTTTCACACTATCGGTAGATTAAGAAATGTTTACACGTCTACGAATAAAAACATAAAATAAAAATGCAGGAGCTGTTACGACTGAACAAAACAACGAAACGACGAAAATAAAAAAGGAAAATTATTGGCGATGTAGTTGAGTGAGAGCGTGTTAGCATGCAAACTATCTGGTGGAGAGAAAGTGATTTAATGCAGCCTTATAAATCAGTCTACGAATATAACGAAAAGCGATAAAAAACCTGAAATAAATATGAATCAAGTTCGGAAATGGAATGAATGAAAAACCACTGGCAATATAAATCGAATCTATTCCGAAACTTGACGTTCAGCGTGGAGCTGGAAACTAGAAGTTTCATTATCTGGCCATTTAGAAGAAGAGCGTTACAACTGTTTAAAAGTTGTAAAACTTCATAAGAACATAATCGAAAGAATTCGAACATGTGGCCGATCAGCAGAGAGCGGATTTTATACGAAGCATTTTTTGTTTTTCATTCCCTGTCTTTGTATTATTTTCCTAATCGTTGTTGCGTTGTGTAACCACTATTTATGTGATTTTGTTTATACTTTTCACTTGTTTTATTATATTTTTATCGCATCCTTTGCCTTTCTCTTAGTGCATTTATATTTAACAATTATGCTACTATACTAAATTCATTACTTTAAAATTATGTTTATTTTCAATTTTTTTCTGTAAACTGTCCTCCTTTATGCTCGCCATTTTTGTGTATTTTTCAGTGATTTATAAGTTCTTTTTATTTTATAATCACTCACTTTTTCTTTAATTACTTGTCATCATTTTCTGCCTATTTCGGGATCTTATTATTTATTGTTAATTCAGTTCTTTTTTTTCTTTATTTCATTAGTCTGGTTATTTGCATTTCTTGAAGCTTTTTTTATTTATTTGTTTATAGCAATTTATGTTGCGAATTGTTTTTCAGTGTTTTTCTTTTCCTTTCACTTATAATCTACAATTTTTACACAATTCTTTTCTATTTATTTTTTTCTTTTTCAAGAGGAAATTCTGTTATCCAACTATCTTATTTCAAACCGATAAGCGATTTTAGCTATGTAATCTAAGTTGTGTAAACTGTTTTTGTAGTATTGTAAATGAGGTTTGCATTACTTTACCTCTTCTTTTCTCTTCCGATTTTCAGTCATAACGGCGTACCCAAAATTTCATTGCCGATACTTTGAGTCGTTAACATGTATATTTGATGACAATTTGACTTTTCGAGATTTTGATTCATCACAATTTTGACTTGAAACATTTTGATTCGTCGATATTTTACCTTAGTTTAATATTTTAGTCTGTTGGCAATGTGGTTTGTCGACATTTTATTTTTCTTGTTAATATCTAGGTTTCCTAGTAATTTGAACTGCCGACATATTGATTCGTATCTTTGGCCTCTTGACATTTTGACCTGTTATCATTCTGATGTGAAAATGTTCTGATCCGTCAACAATTTGGCTCGTCGACAATTTGATTTGACATTTTGATTTTTAATCGTTTGGGCCTGTCGAAATTTTAACCGTCAATATTTGGATTCATCGACATTCAATGTGTCAAGTATTTGATTTGTCAATATTTCAATTTACTGATCTATCGTCAATTTGCAACTTCGGCTTGTCCGCACGTGGCCCTGCAAAAGTTTCGAATTTCGACATTTCGAAGCCGACGTTATAGAGTTCGACCACATTGTTACAATAAGCTTTCGTCTTTTCTAAAAATGATTAGAGACTATATTCATTCTGCAAAGTTGTCCAATTCCAAAACGCTGTTTCTAGAGTACATCAGGATGAATATTTCTATCAAAACCCGTTCGAAAATTCGAACAGTGAGTTGTAATAAAAGAACCAAAATTTCGACAAGCGNNAAATGTTATTAAAAATTCAGAAAGACATGGAAAATGTAACGTTTTCTGAATGTTTAAGGAGGTGCTAATTTCCAAAATGTAGTCTACAGCAGTTCCAGGACTTACTTTGTTCTTCCGAATTAGATTTTAAATTTGGATTAAAACTTCCATGTTAACGATTTTATTTTAAATAATTTGATTTTTACTAACATCCATTTGACTGTCGCTTCCGGAAAAACACAATATGTAAAAGAAACGTTTTCACCTGATTGTGAAAAGTAAAAATTACAAACTGAGGGGACTTTCAGAACACCTGTATATGGACTAAATAGAATTTGAAAATTAACTGCACACACAATCACCTCTATTTTTAGTGGAAATGATTGAAATATTCATATGTATGTGTGCGTGTGAATGTAGCCATTTACTTTAACAAATATAAAAAATAAAATCGTGTTTTTTTGGCAACAAAAAATGGTTAAGACATGTTATTAGTGTCACGTTTCTACTGAAGATTCAATTGGAAATGGCATTTAATTTGTTTGTAGATGGCACGCCATGTTTTTTCTTGTTACTTTTCCTAAAATAGCCAATTCGTATTTTCGGCCGCTTAATCTTCCACCTTTCCAAGCATCTAAACATGCAGCTGCGCCAACAAATTCGAACACGCAGAATAACCGCCATTGTCGTATTCCAACAGCGTCTGCACGGCGAAACCGTCGCAAAAATTCCATTTCGCGGCGTCGTCGGCGCAAAAGCCTGGAAGTCTGAGTCTGTGGATCTTTAAA